>ML686045.1:144123-203023 GCA_007922175.1 Pelusios castaneus
TTAGGACTGTGGGGCTAGGCTGGTATTGGGGATCCAGGTGCGGTGGGGATGATCATTGGGGCGCTGAGGAGTCGAGACACCAGGCTGGCATGGAGCGAGCAGAGCGGGGAGCCAGACTGGCAGCGGAGGAGCAGGTTCCTATTCTGGGGGCGGAGCCCGGGGGGTCGGGGCGGGCCCCTTTAAGAGAAGAACGCCGAGCCGGCCGCCGTTACGTCACCTCTGGCCCCGCCCACCGCACTCACCTTTCCCAAGATGGCGGCGGCCGCTGCTCGGTGTGTCGGGTGCTGCTGAAGGATCCGCCGCCCCGGAGCGCAGGTAGGTGGCGGGCGCGGCGCGGAGGCTGGGCCGTATCCGAGCTCCGGGTCCGGCCCCGGGCGGGGAGGGGGGCGGGGCAGTTCCGAGCTGGGTGCCCGGCGGAACTCCCTGCGGCGGGATCGCGCCAGCAGCGTGGGGCTCTCCTGCCTGGAGCTGCCCCTGCGGAAATGGGGAGCCTGGATTCCTGCGGGTTCGGGCTCTGCCATGGGAGCGGGGGACCCCTTGTTTTGCTGGCGTGGCTGTCCTTGGCCTCTGCTGAGGGCCAGGCACCAGGCGCGATATACACCAAGTCTGAGTGGTTAGTGTCATTGTACCTGCCGGGGTAGATCTGGTCGAACGTGTTTCCCAGGGCACGGGCTGTGTTTTTGTGCCCTGGGCCACTGCCAGGGCAGCCAGGCTTATCTTTGTGCCATGTGCCCCGTGTCACCTGAGTGCTCCTGAGAGAAGGAACTACTCCAGTTCAGCTCCCTGAATCACATGAGGGTTACACACCCCAGTGCCACGCACAGGGACGGGCCAGGAAAAGAGATGAGCGGTGGTTGTTTAATAGACTGGAGAGAGTTGTGCCCATCAGAGAGGGCAAGGAGCATTGATGCTACTCCTCTTCCTCGAGCCGACTCCTAGGAAGGGCTAGGGTAGTCGGCATGGAGTCGCTTGTTGTGTTAGTTTGTGATGGGGTTTGATTTCTGATGTGCCGCTGGCAAACACTGGCTTTCTGTGGGGCTGGGCTTCAAACTCGCTTAGGCCTCTTTGAAATTCTCAGCCCGGAACTGTTTCCCCAGAGTTGCTGTGATGTTGTATTTGCATATGGGTCACATCTCAGGCTGGGTGGCTGGAGCTCTCCACTGGTTCCAGTCACAGTCAGATCATGGGCTGGGGTGGCCGCCGTGGGTTAGGGTGGCTGGCGGTGTGCAGCAGAGATGATGGCGGGATGTTAGAAGCATGGATTAGGAAGGACTGCTGCGGTGTTTATGGAATGGATTTCAGTGCCTTCGCTTTCCAACACCTGCAACCTTTCGCCATGCACGCTGAGCCTGCTGTGCACCATGCTCTGGAGTCTGGAAAGGTTTGCACAGGTCTGTCTTGTTCTCCTGGTCTTGGCAATGAAATGCTGCTTATCTGTGGTGAGGAAGTTGATTACAGCAAGTCTCCTTCACTTGTTCCCGGGAGGTGTGGGCCGCAGCCTGAGGACGAGGCTTGTGCGTCAGGAGCATTGTGCGGTTCCACTATGCTCGGACTGTGATAGTCGTGTTTCCTTATACGGCTGTGCAGGTCCTGATCCTGATGGATGGCTCGGTCTGCTATTGACTATTGATATCCTTTAGGGTGGGTAATCCTGGCTTTCCTACACACTTGCCGGGTGACTCCAGTCAAGTTCCTTTCCCACTCTATGCCTTAGTTTCCGTGCCTGTGAAATGGGGATAATGCCTAGCTATAGTAAAGGGGGCTGCGGAGAATGAACAATGCTTTTAATGTGAAATTATATCTCATTTGATCGGCTTCCTCGATCCCCCCATGATCCTAATGGGAGAGCTCTTTAGAGCAGCATGTGGTCCCCAATTGACCCAGTAGCCATTTGAATCCTAAGATCCTACTGACCGGGGCACAGTGGACTCATGCAAGGAGTCTTCTCCATGGTCTGGCACATCTGCCAGGGAGATGTTGGGTTTAGTGTTTTTCCTACTTTAACCTGGCTAAATATGAATCTACGAGAATGTTCGGCATTCGGACAGATTGAGTCGCAGTGAAATTGAACCCATGTTTACTGCTGCTAGGCTATATATTATTGGGAGCTCTCAAATTCTATAAACTACATTGCAAATGTGCAGCAGCATTTTTTGGCTGAGTCTAAATATTTTTGCCCCGGTCACTCAAACAGTAGCAAATCCCTCAGTTATCCAGCCCTGCCCCCTTTCAGATCCCTGTGGCTTGTTTGCTTTCTGGGTACTGTACTTTAAACTTCAGAGGATTCTGTCTGCAGAGATGGGTAGCCTTTGGGTTCAACTCCATGCAGAGGGGAGATATTTGCCATAGACTGTATGCCTCCTTTTTGTCCTCAGTCTTAAACAAATCCTTTCCCCAAGTGTTTGCCTGCTCTTTGAGTGAGGGGCAACCCGCTGTGGCTGCGGTAGGACAGACACAACTAAATGGTGGGAGAAGCATGCCACTTGGATCTTTCTGGGATGGAGGATGGTGTGACCCTCACTTGATCTGATCTCAAAATCCACAACTCTGTGGCGGGTGGACTGTGGGGCTCTTGTTAGGAGACAGCAACCTCATGGGCTTCTCTTTCTAGCCAGAGGTGCCAGAAAGACAGTGTGATTTGAGCTGAAAGCAGCAATTTGTGAGGAGAGCCCACGCTCTGAATCGAGGCAGCTTCCCGCTGGCTTTGGTGATCACTTCCGCTGCGGGGGGTCTGGGCTCTGGAAGGAGAGCTGTGGAAATCGTGGTGGGAGGCGGAGCTGTACTCCCACTCAGAGCTGAAAAAATCTCTTCTTCCACTCTTCAATTTCCTGGGGTCCCACCTTCCCTGCCCTTGCCTCCGAGTATGCCAAAGGGCCTGACCCGCTGTGCACTGTCTCCTGCAGCACCCCAGCTCAGGATCGGACGTCCCGCCGGCACGCATTTCCAGCTCGATGCAGAGGCAGAGGATCTCCTTACGGGGAGCAGACGAGTGATGTGACGGAGTGAGGGTTAAAAGGCAAGGCCATTGCAATTCCTAAATGGAAACTCCCTTCTCTTCATTTTGCACCCTCATAGCCATAGGCCATCCCTGTAGAGTGCGGGACTCCAGCCTGAGAAGCACTGATTGGGCGAGTGTGGTGGATAATCAGTGGGATGCGACTTTCTTGGGCAGTGCTGTAGCTGAAAGGGCTAATGTGATTCTTAACTGTATAAACGGGAATGTAGGGTAGCAACAGAGAGCTCTGTATTGGACACAGGGGCACCCACTAGTGAAACACTGTGTCCAGTTTTGTGTCCACAGTCAGGGAGGATGTTGCTAAATCGTAGAGAGCTCAGAAAAGAGGCAAGAGACCGATTAAAGGGTTAGAAAACCTTCCTCTTAGACTCCAGGAGCTCCGTCTCTTTAGCCTAACAAAGAGAAGGCTAAGGGGTGACTTGATCACAGTCTATAAGGACCTCATGGGAAACAAACAGTTGAGAATGGGCTCTTCAGACTGGTAGAGAAAGGTCTAAAACTCCAATGACTGGAAGTTGAAGCTAGACTAATTTAGACTGGAAATAGGGCCTAAAATTTTAATCGAGGGTAATTAGCCCTGAAAACAACTCACCAAGGGTGATCGCAGTGGATCCTTCACCACTGGCCATTTGTAAATCAAGATCGGATGTTTTCTAAAAGGTCTCTAGTTCAAAATCAATATTTTAGGAGAGTTCTCTGGCCTGTGTTATACAGGGGGCAGGCCGGAGGAGAGGAACAAAAATGACAAAAAGTTTAGAAACCGGGTGTGTGAGGAAAGGTTAAAGAAACTGGGTAGGTTGAGCCTTGAAGGAAGAGTGAGGTATTAGGAAAAACTTGCCAGCTCTAAGGGGAGATAAGATCTGCAGTTGGCTTCCAAGAGAGGTTGTGTCACTGGAGGTTTGTAAGAACAAGTTGGACAAACACCTGTCCGGGGGTGCTCTGGGTTTACTTGGTCCTGCCTCAGTGCAAGAGGTTGACCTAGATGAACTCTTGTGGTCCCATCTAGTCTGACATTTGACAATAATCTCTTCTGGCTTTGGAATCTGCAGCTCCTCCAGATGGGCCATTTCTGGCCGCAGCAGAGAAGGCTGGGTTTGGGTGAGACTGCCTGCTGATGTGGCCAGATCTGGGATGGGGAAAACAGGAGTCAGAGAAGGCTTTGTTGTCCAGCGCCATTGGAGGGGCAGAGCCGGGCAGGAAGTGCAGTGAAGGAAAGTCAGCCGATCAGCGCGCTGACGAGATGGGTGGAGCGGGTTCTTAGTAGAATGAGGAACCAGTGGAAGTGTGAGTCCAAGGAGATGGGGCCGTCCCATCTAAAAACAGGTAAAGCTGGCCAGAGCCAGGTCCTGGTCCTAAGGCAGAGTACCAGAATCCTAGAGCAGAGGAAGGCCTGGTGCGGGGGTGAGCAGACCAGGAGCCACAGTGGTGTCAGCCATGTGGTGCTGAGAGGCCATAGATGATTGTGCAGACCTAGGAGAGGAAGAGGAAGAAAGATGCTACCTTGCAGACAGTGGAGAAGGTGGAGCACCTGCGAGGAGAGGGAGGTGCTGGGTCAGCCAGTCTGTCCTGCCAGCGTGACGCTGCTCCTCTGAGCTGGGAGTGGCCGAGTCTGTGCCCTAGCTCGGTGCTAGAAGACACAGCTGCGGGGGGGCCCACACTCCTTTACAGATCCTATGCACTTCTCAGCCCAGTCTGTCCCAGGCCAGAGGCCAGCATCTCTGCTGCACTTTCCTCTCTCCTTGCAGTTCTGAGTGGGTATGGAACGCTGCACTCCCTCCTCTAAACGGCGGCTGCTGTCCACCCCAGAGGTGGCTGCATTTCACAAGGGGAGGGGGTAAGGCATAGATTTTGGAAATCCCTCAGGCTGAAAGATGCTGCCCCCATGCCAGTGAGAGTTCGCAGAGCAGTCTGGGGGAGATCAGATCTCCAGCAGGGCCCTGTAATTCTTCACATTTGCCAACTTGCGCTGGGGTTGGGAAGGGGAGCGGGTTGCACTGCACATCCATGGCAGGGGAGGAGGAGCACTTGGGCATGTTCATGTCACCAGCTGATTTCTCCAGCTAAACCAGAGTCCATCTAGTTCTTTGCCAGCCTGTTCCCTGCGGCCAGCCCGGTCTGTTGGGTGCAGGGATGAGGCCCCGGCGCTGAAGGGAGTCTGTCCAGTAGACTCGCACCCTGGTGTGGGCTGCTGTGCTCTTCCCTGGAAGAGTTGGGGGCCTACATACCTGGCCCCCAGGACAGTCTGAAAGGACATCTCGCTCACTTAACGTGTGGATGCCGTTGTCTCGACAGCACCAGCTAGAGAGGCCACCTGGCACTGCTTGTGGGAAAGGGGAGCTGTCTCCTGGCATCATGATCCGGAGACTCCTGGACCGGCCCTGCACCTTGGCCCTGCTCATTGGCTTCCAGTTTGCCTTCATGGTGTACTTCTCCTTCGGCGGCTTCCGGAACCTGACCTCCATCTTTGGGCGTGACTTGAACCCCGTCTTCGACTACTCCCGCACCCGCGATGTGTACACCAACCTCAGCCGCCTCCTGCCCCAGCTGCCTCCAGGCGGCAGCCCCACAGGGTCCCTGCCCTACTGCCCGGAACGTTCGCCCTACCTCGGTAAGTGGCACACTGGTGTGGGGCTGGAGAGGGCAGGCAGCAAGCCCAGTGGAGGGTGTGGGGAGCCTGTCGGCGTTTGGGACAGCAAGATGTCTGTGGAGTGTGCTGGGTGCAGAGGCTGAGCCAGACCTACCTCAAATGCTCCCCTTGGCTCAAACTGGGGGTGGCGGGGTGCATTCGGCTTCAGGGGAGCCCCTTGCAAAGTATCAGATGTTCAGCCCAGCCCCCTGCCTGCACCTCTGCAGCGGCGAAAGACCTGTGACAGAAAGTGGCTCTGCGGAGCCAGGGCTCCAGCTGCCAGGAGCGCTGAGGGAGGATGGTGCGGGTGGCCTGTTGCATGGACATGCTTGGAGCTGGGAAGCGGCTGGGCGGGGTGGCCTTTAGCAGAGCCCGTGCAGTGTGGGGCACACTCTGAGGTGGGCATTCTGGCTTTGGAGCTGGTGTATGACACGTGGACACACCCCACACGGGAGGTGGGGCACCCAGTTCTCTGCCAGATGAGTCAGCAGGGCACACTGTGTTCCAGTCCTACCCCATGGAGTTTCCAGCCAGAGAGCTGGCTCCTCTGCAGAGAGCAGATGGGAGCCCAGGCTGCTTGTCCTGCTGCAGTCTGTCCTTCCGACTGCGGGGTGGTGTGAGTACAGCGTGGAGCTGAGCTAAGAGCTGCCCTGCCATGGAGGCTATGCCCAAAGATGGGCTCCGGAGGGGGCGGCATCGGCATGGCAGCTCCCGCTTTGAGACCCCTCCGTTCCCCAGCCCCACGGGGCCAGCTCCGCTCATCCTTGGGAGGGCTGATGGAGCCAGCATGGTGAGCGCTTGTCTCCTGGACAAGCTGTAAATCGGCAGGCCTGTGTTCTGCAAGGCATCACAGAGTGCTCCTCCCCTCTGTACGGTGCTCCGTGAGGCTGGATGCTGGCCTCCTCCCCAGAGCTGACTGCATGGAGCTATGGGAGCGGAGGGGCTCTGAATCCCGCTGCGGTCGCCAGCTCTCAGGCCTACCCAAGGCTCTGAATGACCCAGACGAGGCTCCCTTTGTTGTAAATCACCCCCTGGCAGCACGGACATGGGGCAGGGAGAGCGAGGGCTGGAGAAATCATGGCCCCTGGCCACCCATAGCTGCTGTTGGAGGGAGCTGTCTCGGGGCCAGGCCTCTCCCCAGATGCTCTGAGCACAGCCCCCGTGTTGCACAGGCCGGCCCTCGATAGGCAGAACCGACTGCTGGGGGCTCCTGACCTGGCTGTCCGGCAAATGAACCTGAAGGACACACTGTGCTATGGGAGCCTGGAAGCTGGGCTCACGGCAGCCACTTCCTCTCTGGAGCTTTGTTCTTCCCTCGTGTGGTGCCGGGCTGCTTGCGCTTCACCAAGTGTGCCTGAGCCCTGCTGGCTGGGTGACTGCCAGTCAGTGCCTGCTGAGCGTGGTGGAGTAGGGGAGGAAATCTTCGGGGCCAGTGCTGGCTGTGGGGAGACAGGGACACCAGCACGGAGGAGCTGTGTTACATGTGTGGATGAGGATGCCTCTCCAGGTGTGTGGGCAGGGGCTGGGATTGGAGTGTGGGGGGGTGGCAGCTGGGTGGGCTCCGGGCTGAGACCCGTAGACACAGCAGTGGGTTGCGCTCTTGCCCCTGCAGTTGGCCCCCTAACTGTGAGCTTCAGCCGGGTGCCGACGCTGAAGCAGATCTTGGAGAAGAACCCAGCGGTGAGGGAAGGGGGCCGATACCGGCCCTTGACCTGCGAGGCCCGCTCCCGTACAGCCGTGATCATCCCCCACCGCAACCGGGAAACACACCTGGGCCATCTGCTCTATTACCTGCACCCCTTCCTGCAGCGCCAGCAACTGCACTACGGCATCTATGTCATCCACCAGGTGGGTCTGCACTCACCCTCAGCCGGGCGGGGGGGCTATGTCTGCTCTGCTGGGCCCCCTCTGCCTCAGTCTGAGCTCCTTGTGCTGCCCCGCTGCAGGCTGGGAACTCCACCTTCAACCGGGCCAAGCTGCTGAACGTGGGGGTGAAGGAGGCTCTGAAGGACGAAGAGTGGGACTGTCTCTTCCTACATGATGTCGACCTCATCCCCGAGAACGACCACAACCTGTACATCTGCGACCCCTGGAGCCCCAAGCACGTCTCCGTCGCCATGAACAAGTTCGGTTACAGGTGAGCAGCCACGTGCCCGGCCTCCCACGTGGCCTCCCGCCACGCTGGCCGGCTCTGCTCACTGCTGGGCGCCGGGGCTGCTGGTGGTGTGTGAATGTGGGTGAAAACAGCTCTCAGCTCCGTGCCTCACTCCTCTTCGCCACCCTTGCTACTCCGCTCTTGGATGGCCCTAGCCAGGCCCCGAGTCCTGCCCCACAGTCCCCTGCTGTTCCCCTCCTGGGTGTGTTTATCAGAGACGACCAGCTGCTCTGGTTGACAGGTGCTTATCAATGCAGCTACTGACCGCCCGATCCAAGCCCCAGCCAGCCTGCCGAAAGCAAGGACTGATCCCTGACCCGGTTCCCAAGGGAGTCCTGGCCTCCAGCGCCTGCCTGCTGGGGGTAGTCTCAGAGCCAGGACCCCTCCTCAGGCCATCTCAGTCACTGCCCTTCTCTCCTCCAGCCTCCCATACGCCCAGTACTTCGGCGGTGTGTCAGCGCTCACCCCAAACCAGTACCTGAAAATGAACGGCTTCCCCAATGAGTACTGGGGCTGGGGTGGGGAGGACGACGATATCGCCACCAGGTGAGTACCTGCCCTGTCCCTGCGCCCTCCTTCCCCTTCCCGCTGCCGTGTCTCGTGGGCAGATTTGTTCCCACCCCACTGTTCGGCTGGGGTCTGTGCGCTTCCTCCCCGGCCCAATGCAGCTGTTGCCCACTGGAGGGAGTGCGGGGGGCTGGGACTCGGGCCACACCCCTGCTAGTGCACCTCCTGTCTCTGGGGGGCACTAATGAGCTGTGGGGTGAGTAGCTGGCATGAATGAGTCGGTGCCCAGGGGATGGGTGTCGGGTGCAGCCTCTGGCATTGGTGGCACAGGCTGGCCTCTGCAGTCAGTCACGTGGGTCCCCTGCCCAGGAGTGTGCGGGTTGTGACTGGCCCCCACCCTGCTGCACGCCACGGTGGAGTGCTTGGCCCAGCCTGGCTTCCTGAGGAGCCGCCACCTCCTCAGCTCTGAGGCAGCAGGCTGGGTCTGGCTGTGACCGGCGGAGGGCTGGGAGAGCTGGCACAAGCAGTTTGCGGGCTGAGCTGGGGAGGAGCGGCTGCCTGGGCGAGACTCGGTGTAGCTGTCGCAGCGCCGGCCTGGCCCTGGGGGCTGTCTGAGCCCTGTAACGATGCTGGCACAGTGGGTCTCTGGGATACCCCCTCACAAGCTGGGCTCTGCAGTCTGTGCCAGCAGCTGAGGTTTCAGTTCTCTCGCCCTGCCCCCGGCTCGTCCCCCCCCTTCGTCCATGGACCCCCCCCCCCGTGGCTGTGGCTGCGGCTGCATCTTGGTGGCCTTCCAGCACTCTGTGGCTCTCAACCCTGAGCTCCACGGCTGTCTCTCTCATTGACCCTGGTGCCCCTGGTCTGGGGCTGTTTCACTGGCCCTGGTCTCTCCTCCCACCCCCCACGGTGCACTCTTCCTGGCCCTGGTGCCCCTCCCTCCACAGTCCCTGCCCGCTCTCATCCTCTCTCTCTTCTCTCCACTCCTCTTTCTCGGGACCCTTTGCATGTTCATTTCTCTGTGCCAGGGCCAGCCACGCGCAGGTAGGTCCGGCGCAGCCAGCCGGGAGGCGGGCGGTAGTGATAGCAGAGCCGGTGGGGTGAGGACGAAGCAACTGCCCCACGTCAGGGCCGTGCTCCCTGCCCGTCGCTCTGGTGCAGCCGGCTCCTGGGTGCGAATCTCCTCTTCAGTGGCTGGCAGCAGGGCTCTTCCCACAGCAGGACTGGAGCGACTTCTCGCCCCTGCCGGAGCTGCGCTCACTGGAGCACAGCCTCCCGCTGCTGTCGGGGGAGTTGATCCCTGGCACCCTGGTGCATGGATCAGGCCCCTTCCCTGCACTCTGCTGAACCATCGCCATGGCAACTCTCCCCATCACATGCCTTGGCAGCCACAACAGAGCCTATGCTGCGTACAGGGGCGGATCCTGCAGCCCCAGCGCTGGGCACCGCCCTGAAGCACGTGTGCACCTCTGTTCCAGGGTGCGTCTGGCTGGCATGAAGATCTCACGCCCTCCCATCTCCGTTGGCCACTACAAGATGGTGAAGCACAAAGGCGACCAGGGCAATGAGGAGAATCCGCACAGGTGAGCGGGCCTGGGCCACAACCCCAAGGGGGGAGCTGGGGGTCCTGCCCTGCGCTGCTCCTTGGTGCGAGGCAGGGGGTTCATGCTGGCTGGCTGGGGTTGGGCAGAGCCCGGGCGCTGATTCCTCTCCCCATCCCCCAGATTTGACCTGCTGATCCGGACGCAGAGGATGTGGACACAGGACGGCATGAACTCGCTCACCTACACGCTGCTGGCGAAGGAGCTGCGTCCTCTCTATACCAACATCACTGTTGACATTGGGACCGACCCCCGGGCGCTGAAGGGCAGGAAGGGACCTGCACCCGGCTTTGGAGGCCAGAAGTACAAGAGCGGGACCAACCACGAGTTCAGGCAGGAGATGTTGCGTAAAGCACACCCTGCCAAACTGCCCTGGGCCATGGCACACTGGAGTGAGCAGCCCCCAGCCCTGCCCCAGGGGCCTGGACAGGAAGCTGGCCGGGGAGCACCCCCAGCCCCCAAGACAAAGAGCGAGGGACCTGGTGCTTCCGCAGGCCAGCTAGGGGGCAGGGAAGGGGCTGCAGGGAACAGCACCCCGAGGAAGGCCCAGGGGGGAGCTGTGGACAGCTCTGGGCCTCAGCTGGGAGCAGGAAGCCCTGGCCCGAGGGGAGCTGCTCAGGTCACCCAGCCCAGTGCCAGCATCTCTCTGCAGAACAGCCAGGAGGCCGCAGGCAAGGGGAAGCCTGAGTCTGGGGGTAGGTGGCCGGAAGTGGCTTTGGGCTGGGCTGAGAACACAGGAGGCAGTGCCCCCCAGACACAGTGGGACAATCACACATTGCTGCAGGACACCCATTAGCCCGAAGGGCCCTGGCTGTGAGGATGGGGTGGGCTACCGGCAACTCGCTCTGTGAGCCGAGTCTTGCCCAGCTCCGGGGCCGATGTTGGACTGGAGGCGCTGCATTGCTCTTGGGTGCCAGGCTGGGCCACCCAGGGGCTCCCACGCAGGTCCGGAGTAAATAAATCTGCAAGGTGGGACCTGCGTGGCGCTACCACAGGCACCCTTGTATGCAGCCTTAGCACCCTTGGGGGCCGTGGAGTCCCCAGGCTGGGCTGTGAGGACGCTGGCCCAGGGAACCACCCTGCTGCAAGTGCAGGAGGTGGGGTGGGGAGTTGGCAGCGAGGAGGCTGAGCTGTGACCCAGGCTCTGCTGGCAGCTGCTGCCTCATGAGGGTGGGGCCCTCACCAGGGAAGTGGAAGAGTCACCCAGCATTTCGGGTCCCATTGAGCTCCCGGCGGTGGCCCCAGAAGCCTTCCTAGCTGGGTCCTGTAGGGGCAACAGCTCCAGTCTGTCCTGGCTGGCTGAGGGTCCAGGCCAGAGTGGAGCAGTAGCTGCCCCCAGCTGGGCTACCTGATCCTGTTGTTGGGGGGTTCACTAGCTGGAGCAGGCTCTGCCGTGGCCCTAAGCCCCCATCCTGCTGGGCTCCTGACCCACTGAGCCAAAGTCCTGTCTGCTGTAGGTGGGGCAAACTTCCATCTCCTCCATGCTGCCTGCGGGATGGTCCCCTCGCCCCTGCTGTGCCCTACAGCTTCCTGTGCTGTACCCGAGAAGGCTCTTCCCCATCAATGTGCTGGGGGCAAGCAGCCACTGCTGTACCTGTCTGGGCAGTACACGCACACCCCCAACTTGCTGCTGTGGGACGGGGCAGGGGGAGCTGCTGCCCTCCAGGCAGAAATGAGTGGAGCGGGCTGCGTCAACCCCTCTTCCCTGGACCTGGGCTTCCAGCCCCTGCTGGTGGGGCCTGCAGGACACGCTTGGAGCTGGACAGCCCCAGGCCAAGAGGACCTTGGTTCTGCCCTTTCCTGGGGGAACTTGTGCCTGAGTCCTCTGGCCCCGACTGCTCTCTCACTTGGGAGCCTGTGCCTGGGCTGGGCCCCCTTCTCTCCTCCTCCTACCCCCCCGTGCAGCTGCTGCCCTGCTGGGTGACACAGGAGCTGGGGCATTGGGCTGTAGTGGACTCAGTGAGCCTGGCTGTGTCCTTAGGCCCAGCAGGCTGGTGTTTAAAGCTGCCCTGGGCCTTTAGCCTCATACAGCGCCCTCGTGTGAGCCAGATGGGCCAGGCCAGGGCCATCCTATGGCTTGGGGCCAGCTGGAGTTTTCCCTTCCTCCATGCTCTGCAGGCACTACGGGTGCCATCGCTTGGCAGTGCTCAGGCCTGCTCCAAGGCCTCCTGCCCGCACCTGCCCCAAGACTGACTCACTGTAAGGGAGGGATGGAGTAGATTGTGCTCACACGCTTGCCCCAGATGGGGGGGAGCCAGGGGCTGTGCCCACATCCCACTGATGGCAATGTGCTGTGGTTATTTATTTAGAAACCTGCACTACTGGGGAGGGGCTGAATAAAGAGTTTGGCCCTACAATGGCCCAGCTTCATCCCTGTGACCTTCACCCCTGTGCTAGGTGGATGGGGTGGTCAGTTCCTGGGCTCAGCCTGTGCAGTGCCTCTGTGGATGCCCCTTTCATAGGGCCCTGCCCTCACCCAGTTTCTCCTGAGCCCTTTCCTAGCTGCTGCTCTTCGCCCCTGGCTGCAGCCCCAGCTCCCCTGCCCATCCCATCCCATCCCATCCCTGCAGGCCCCAAAGAGGGGAGAATTGATCCACAAAGCAGCACTAACCAGCGACAAAGGAGTTTATTAGTCCATGGCAGAGCCTGGGGGGGGGAGGGAGACCCTCCCAGAGAGCTGCCAGCAGGGTGGCAGTCACTCTCCCCCCCCACACCAGCTAAACTTAGTCAGGCTGGGGGTCAGGGCAAGTGGAAGCAGCCCCGGAGCTTCCCTTCCCTGGGGCTGGTGCCTAGGCACCATGGGGCAGATCACAGCCTGCGGCCCACACCTGCTGCTGGGGGTGACCTCACTGAGACCCCTCCCCCCCCGCACCTCACTGCATTGGGCAAAGGCGGCCTCTCCTCTCACTGGGTAAGCCCGCTGCCCTCTATGGGGAGCAGGGTTGGTTCGAGAAGAGGGCGCTTGGGGGCAGATCATTGGGCCTGGCCCAGGAGTTGGTCCACAGCCTCCTTGGCATTGTAGATACAGTCGTTCACGGAGACACCCTTGTAGGAAGCGCCAACCAGGCTCAGCGGCAGCCCCTCCTGCTCCAGGTAGTGGCTGATGGTCTCTGCCAGGAGGACAGACAGGGTAAGGCTAAAGGGGCCCCTGCCCAGCACATGGCTCAGATGCCGAGGGAGGCAAGTGGGTGCCCCATGGCCCAGCCCAGGACCCCACCCGCCTCCTCAAGTACTGCAGAAGGGACAGCTCCCAACAAACAAGGGGCTGTCTGGTGCCGTAGGTGCCAGCCTTACCTATCCTGCGCCAGTGGCCGAGCGTGTACTGGGGGATGCAGGCCTGTGGAAGGACCAGAGAGAGATGTGAAAGCCGGTCCGGCCCCCTGCTCCTGCCTGCTGCCCATGCCCCCCCTTCCTACCTTGAGCACCTTGACAATGGTGCGGGAGGGCTCAGCGGACAGGCCGAGATGCATCCTCACTGCCTCCTTGGCACGGCTCAGCAACACAGCCTGTGGGACTGCAGCCGGGTCCCCAAAGCCCTGCACAAACCAGGCGCCTCCCAGCATCACCTGCCGAGTGAAACCACCTCAGGGAGAGCAGCATTGTGGCTGGGGGGCCACAGGACCCCCAGCCTCCCATCCCCTGCCCTGAACTAGGAAGAGGGCTAATGACACTAGAGAGCCAGGAGCCCCCCCGCGGGACAGGCCTGGCCCCACACTGAGGACACAGCTGAGCCGGTGCCAGGCCAGGCCCATGGGAAAAGCCGGCAGGATGGTGTGGGGGACTGGGCCAGATATGACGGCTCATCAGCCCGGCCTGCATCTGCACCCCAGTGTTGTGGAGCCTGGGACCAGGCTGCTGAGGCATAGCTGGACCCACGCACGCTGAGACTCGGCACACCTCCCCCCCCCCCCCCGGGGAAGCAGGGGGCCATGCTCACCGTGAGCCGCACAGAAGGGCCACCGGTACCATTCTGCTCCGGGAAGGCGACTGAGTCGTAGACGATGCCCAGCAGGGAGCTGTCTTCAAACGAGGGCACCAGGTGCCCGAACCCCTGCGCCAGACACAGAGATGCTGTCATGCTTTGGGGCCTGCCTCGCTTCCCCCTTGGAGACTGCAGCTGGATGGACAGACACCGGCCCTCGCTCCCAGTTTTGCTGTTAACCCCTCATGCATTTGACTTGCTGGCAGCTCCCACAGCCACCCGGTGCCCCCCAGACAAGGGCAAGGTCCAGCATTGCTCCTTCCCCAACCACCCCAGAGCTGGGGCTTCTCCCTGCTCCACCCTAGGTAACACTGGAGACCCATGGAGGGCCAGGGGCTTGTAGGGGGGTAGCAGAAGTGCCCCAATCTCACCATGATGGGCAGCGTGGCTCCGTCGTACTGCAGGTTCACCACACCCACTGCCACAGCCTCAATGCCACGCAGCTCCTGGGCCAGCGGCTCAGCCCAGCCCGGGAGCAGCACTGCCAGAGCTGGGAACAGAGACACCCCTCAGCCCAGGGCAAAAACCCACACGTTCAGGCCCCCAGCTCTTTCCCCTTCTGCACCGAGGGAAACAGGCTCAGGCCCACACAGGGTCTCTGAGGGACAAGCAGAGACTGAGCCCACCCCATCCCTGAGTACAACCGCATGGGACCACGGCAGCCTAGGAGCCCATCAGAGCAGAGGGGCGCCACCCTTACCTCTGGCCGGGAGGGCACTGATAACATGGTCTGCACTCACACTGCCATCCTCCAGGGCGATCTAGACAGGAAAGGCGCCATCAGAGCAGAGCCCCTAGTCCCCCTGCTGGCAAGCCCGGGCCTGCCCCACAGAGAAGAGCGGGGGCGTCACCCAAGCAGGAAGGAAAGTGGCAGAGTTGGGAACAACCCAGGAGTCCTGGCTTCCAACCCCCCACTCTGATCACTGGCTCCCCCTGCCCCCCAAGTGTTTGGCCAAAGAGTGCAGCAAGAAGCGGAGGCTGAGTCGCTCAGTCGGAGTTTAACCCAGCTCCCCTCAGTCACTGCCCCAGCAGAGCCCTGCAGACTTTGAGGGAGTGCAGGAAGATGCGCCCTGCTGCCCACCTGCCAGCGCCCAGCCGCCGTTCTCTCCAGGTGCTGCAGGCGGGCGTGGCAGTGCACCTCCACCCCACGCTGCCTCAGGAAGTCCTGCAGGGCCTCGGGCAGCGTCTCCATGCCACCACGCAGCGACCACTGGCTCCAGCGCTCATCACAGGCCCTGCGGCTCAGCGCTGAATCCAGAGGGGGGCCCTTCCCTGGGAGCAGAGAACAGGCTAGAGACCCATCCAGACAGCAGGTCCCCCAGGAACCACCCCATCTCCCCACTTCCCATCTCCACCCAGCTGCCTTGCTCCAACTGGGTTGACACCAAGGGGAAGGGCCCCCAGAGATCAGCCCTGGGCATCGGAGAGCCCAAGGCAGGAGCTCCTGTCCCTGTGGGAAGCTGTTCTGTGGCACGCTCGAGGCACAGCAGCTCCATTACCCCTCCCCCCCCCCCAGCCACTTTACGGGAGCTGCATGGCCGGTTCTCACCTCTGCCCAGGGCCATCCCCAGGATGACAGAGCGCCGCCTCCGCTCAGCCTCAAACAGCACAGGGAAGCAGGAGCGCACGCTCAGGGCCCGGCAGTCTCCAGCAAACACCCCCCGGCACAGGCTGTCGATGGCGATGTCTGCCAGCTAGGGAGCCAACGGGAGAGGATCAGTCAGGGCCTGCCCTGCCCCATCCCCATCCGCAGGACACAGGCAAGAGAGACGGGATCTCCCTGGCAGGGCTCTGGGGGAGCTGAAGAGCCAGCAAGTTGGAGATGCAGAGATGGCAGCCCTCACATCTGCCATGGGGCAATGATGTGAAGGGGCACCTGCCCCACAGAACCCCTGCCCCAGGCCAGGCTTGCTCCCATTCAGTTCCCCAGACCACAGAGTCTGGAGAGAGGCCAGCCCCTGGCCTGTAGTCAGACTGCACCCAGCCACCAGCTGCCTTCTGCCCCCACCCACCGCCCAGCTGCTGTAGAAAGCCAGCCCCAGGCCTTCAGGCAGACACGCTCCCCCGACCTGGGCAACCAGACTCAGCAGGTTTCTCTCACCATCAAACATGGGAGGGGGGGGGGAGCACATGCTCTCATCTCAGCTCTCGGGGTTCACCTCCCCGTCACTCAGTGGGGCTCTGACCTCCCAGCCCTGCCCAGGCTGTCTGGTGTCCTCCTTTAGCACCTTCCCATCCCCAAGCTCCAGAGCACTGCAGCACATGCACCAGGGCGCCAGGCATGACCAGATGGGGAAACTGAGTCACAGAGGAGGGAACGGCCCTGCCTTCAGTCACACAGTGCGTCTGTGGCACACCCAGGATAGAACCCATGAGCGCTGACTTCCAGTCTCTGCTGTTTCACCACCCAGCCATGTGAGATCCCATCTGAGATACCACCAGAGAAACCGCCCACTGCAATGCAGCCCCCTCCTGAACAGGAAGCGACAGTTGTTCCACTGCACAGCGATACGTTCGGGGTGGGAAATGCAGATTCCTGTGTGTATCTGATAGCACTCGGCACTAGACGGGCCCTGGAGAATGGCCTCAGGGTCCCTGGGTTCACTCCCTGGCTCTTATTATGGAAAGAGTCTTGGATCTTCAAAGGCCCCGACTGACCAAGGCTTAAGACAAGATCCCATGACAGTCCAGCACCGAGCCTGGCTTCCTGGGGCCCAGCAAGAAGGATCATGACCGGCTCCCTTCCCCCCAGCCCTGCAGGGTGAAGATAGGCAGAGCTGCTGCCGTCACACCCTGGGGCCCAGCTACAACTCCTCCTTTGGCACTGGATCTCCTCCAGCGCCCTGCTCTTCAGGGCAACTCTGTAAGTCTCCCTACTGGGCTCCCCACCCCTGCACATGCCCCCCGCTCTGACCAGGCTGTACCTCCTTTCCGAAGCGGCGACTCACGAAGCCGTGGATGGTCTCATCCGGCTGGGTGCCCCGGGGAGCCGCCAGCTCACGCAGCCCACTCCAGAGCAGGGGCCTGGTGAAGGGCGGCACCGTCCGCAGAACACCGCTACCAACAAACAGAAGGTCACCAGGCTGAGGCATGGTGGGTGAAATTAACTAAGGCAGCGAGGCGTCCCCCCCACCTTCCCCCAAGTGCAACTAGGGACCTTCTCTGTCCCCAACCCCCGGATCCGTCACCCCACAGCACAGTCAGCAGCTAGGCAGACCCACGGTCAGGGACACGTACCCAATGCCAGAAGGCAGCCTGTGCAGGGACCCGCTCACATAGAGGTAGCGGTTCTTGGAGGCTGGGTGGTCGCCGGGCACTGGAAGGACGTCTGCCTCCAAGCCAAGTTCAGAAACCTAGGGAGAGACAAGCAGGCAGACGGGTAGGTAGCACTGAGGGACTATGACCAAAATTAGGGGCCTCTGCTGCCTCACAGACCTCCCTGTCCCCATCTGGGATTCCAGTGGGGAGAAAAGACCCGTCCCTACTGAGATGGGGCAGGGCTGACTTTCTCCAGCTGCACACAGCCACTTTGCCTGCTTCACCCAAACTGCCCCAGAGCTGGCAGACATTCCCACCCAAGTTCCCCCGAATCATTTCCTACCCTCCCTCCTTCCCACACACTGGCCTATCTGCTTCCTCGCTAAGTCCATTCCAGCTAGGGGATGAGGAAAACCAGCCTCAGGATCACTTAGCTGCCCCCGGCCTGGGAGGACTGCCAGGTCCCAACAGCCAGCACTGAGGCCTGCCTCTGCATGAGGGCTCCCAGACCCTCTTTTAGGAGACCAGCCCAGCTGGACAGATCCCACTTAGGTGCAAAGCCAGCACTCCATGTCCCCTCCCCACCCCCCAGCCCATGGGCTCTGCCCACCTACCATGAGCAGCGTGTTCTTCCCCACGGCCCCAGCAGGTCGGCTCCCCCTGGGGCCATGCTCAAATATGGCCCCATCCTCTGTGCGAGTGGAATGGAGCCAGCCGCCTAAGCGGCCACTGCCCTCCAGCAGGATTATCTGTGGGGATGGAGAAGCACATCAGGTCAAGGCTGCAGCTGTCCCTGCTCTGACATGAGAAAGTGCCAACAGGCAGCTGTCACTCAGCAAGTTCCCTATAACACCAAGGCCGCCATACAAAGCAGCCAGCCCAATCCAGCCTTCCCTGAGCCCCAGACTGTGGCTGGTGGAAGCCATCCCCTGGCATGATGCAGCACGGACAGCACCATCTCCCTATTGGTGCCCCTAGCTGGTGCAGAGCCTGGCACCGAGAGGTGGGGGAAGAGCCCCAGGGCCAGCCCCACAAACAGAGAGCTCAGTCGCCAGCCTGCACAGCTGAGCCCAAGGAGCACCCCACAGGCCTGGACACCAGGCAGGGCAATGCTCTATGTAGGTGGGGCAGCTGTGATCCTGGAACCTGCAAATGCTGCTCGAGTGAGCACCCCAACAGGTGCCACTTGCATACCCCAGCACTGGTAACTGTGGGGCAGGGGCACTGTCCATGGTCTCCAAAGAAAGGGTTCAGTCAGTCTCCAGAGCAGTGGGAACAGCCCCATGGCCAGTGACCCACTGCTGCCCCAGAAAGCCTCACCTTGGGAGCATTAGGGATCCTGGCCAGATAGTAGCAGGCAGTGAGGCCACTGATCCCGCCACCCAGGACAGCCACCGTCCTCTGCATCCAGCAGCCTGGGGAAAGAGGAGAGGGGTCAACGACGTGGGGGCCGCTGGCGTCTCTAGGTCTAGACCCCACCCGGGGGGAGCAACATGGGGCAGAGCCGCATGCAATGCAGGACCCACGGCACGTGCTAGGATCAGCTGTCTCCCATCCCCATCCTCACTGTCCCCCATTCCTCTCGACCTTACCCCCACTGCCCCCCGACTCTATCCCCGCTGGTCCCCGACCCTACTGTCCACCTCCGCCCCCAGCCGCGCTAACCCCCAGAGCAAGTCACACGCAAACACCCACATTCGCCGCCTCGCAGCCGGAATTAGTGCGGGGGGGCGGGCACAAGCTATGAACCAATCAGAGAGCGGACCGCCCCTGATCAACAAGACCGGCCCCGCCCCCTGGCGAGTGGGCGAGTTACGGTGGCCGGGATGGGGCCAAACTGAGCCCAACTAAGCGGGCGGGGCGGGTCGAGACTAGGGCCCGTCCACTAACCCCGTCCCCAACCCCGCCCCTCATAGCGCTCCCCATTAGTACCCGCCCCCCATCGCCCCCTCTCCCCACTTATCATTCCATGACCCCAATACCACCTCCCAGCCCCCACCACCCCATATCGCCCCCACTGAACCCAATACCCTCCTCCCACTGACCCCACCATGACCCTTCCCCACCCCCTACTGCCCCATATCTCCCTCAACCCCAGTGCTGCTGCCCCTCCTCACCCCCACTGCCTTACATCACCCCATTGACCCTAATACCACCCTTCTCAGCCACCCATATCACCCCAGTGTCCCAATAGCCCCTCCCTGACTGCAGTACCCCCTCCTAGCCCCCCACCCCAATACCACCACCAGCCTCCTACTGCCCCATATCACCTCCACTGACCCCAACACCACCTCTCCCCAGCCAATATCACCCCCTCACTCCAGTACCCCCTCCCAGCCCCTCGACACCAGTACCATCCCCAGCCCCATATCGCCCCCACCTACTCCAATACCCCTTCTCCCACTGACCCCAACATGACCCCTCCCCACCCCCTACTGCCCCATATCACCCCCAGCCCCAATGCTGCCCCTCCCCACCCTGCCATGCCCCACTCCCGCTGCCTTGCATCACCCCCATTGACCCTAATACTCCCCCTCTCAGTCCCTTAGTCATCCATATCAACCCCAATATCCCAATACCCCTTCCCCACTGACCCAAATAACATCCCACCCAGCCCCCCACCACCCTGTATCACCTCCACTGACCCTCTCCCCCTCCTGACCCCATTCCTGCCCCACCCAGCCCCCCTTATCACCTCCAGTGACCCCAATATGCATTGCCCTCAATGCCACCCCTTCCAGCCTCCCTGACTGTCCCTGTCCACTAAGGGCTGGAGACCGTTTGGACAGAGACATGGGGCTAACCCAGAGATGTGGAACGCAGAGCCATGGGATCACCTGCACACATAACCGCTCTGTCATGACTCCTCAGGGTCTCTGGGCCAGTCATGGTCTGTTAGTGGGCCAGACCCCAGGCGTCCCCTCTGCTTCCAGGGCAGGACCCTTGATCCTACTACTCCACACAGGAGCCTTCAGGCTCCAGCATCCCCGTTTCTCTCTGGAGTGACTCAGTCCCACTGAGCCCAGCCAGTAAATGTCTGCAGCAACCCAAGGCAGCCTTCCTTAGTCAAGGGCAGGCAGCAACTGGGAGTCCTAGGTTAACGTGGGAAAGCCAGATTCAACTTAGACTCTGTCTCAGTCAGCTCAAGGGCCATAAGAGCCAGGCTCCCGTGGGATCCAGCTTGGCTCTCTCACTGTGTGTCTCTGCACAGCAGCACCATAAAGCCAACCCTGGACTCCACGTGCCTTTTTCCATCGGTCACCAGGTTTTATTCACATCTGCCCTCATGGGCTGCCAGCCGTTAATATCCAGGCCTTGGAGCTCCCACCGTCACCCAGCTTCTCTATTGCTGTGTGTCAATTCTAGTCAGCTCCTGCCAGGGCTGTTATATTGACTCCGAGGGGCTGCATCCCAGCCCGGTTCCCCCCACCCCCATACACACAGTGTGTGGCAGCACCCCGTGCACAGGGGCACCCAAGCACACATACGGATGCGGGTGAATAGGCTGTCAGGGCACTGGGGTTGAGACTGGGCGGTGTGGAAGAGAGAAAACGTACTACCAGTTCTTCCAGTCACGTGAGCTTAGTTGAGCAGCTTGAGGACCCTGAACCCCACTTATGGGGAGGCAGCCTCCCCCCAGCAGCAGAGTGAACTAGAGACCAAATGGTGCCTAAGTGCAGACTGGCTTATGGGTAGAGGCTGAGTCCAGGTCAGAGTCCCCATGGGAGGGCTCTTGCTGCCTTCAATGTCCTTCCCTGCAGGGCGCCGGGCGTGGGGAGGAGAAGGTTCTGCCATACATTTGAAGGCCTGCTAGGTTCTGTGAAAGGCCCTCAGCTGGGTGCTGACAACTGCAGTCCCATTGCAGGCTCACATGTTCAAGGTATATGTGACTTGCACCATCCCCTCTGGCAGGCTTGCCCACGCCCCTCCTTGGCCCAGCCTAGATGGAGGAGGAACCCAAAGTCCTGCACATCTCCAGCACTCAACACCAAGGTCCATCACAGCCACCGAGAAACCATGCCCTCCAGCAGCAGTGGGGGGGAGGAGCATGTAACCATGAAGAGAACCCAGGCGTCCTGGCTGTTGGCAGAGCCAGGGCCTAGGACAAACTGCGTTTCAGACCTGGGTGTCCGCATCAGAGAATGGAGCTGAGCAGCCCTGGGGGTGCCGTTGACAAGGCTTTTCAGGGTCAGAGCTAAGATATTTATTTAGGGGCCTGGACCCCAGGCAAACAAGCTGAAGAAGCCCCTCCCCCCTGAAATCCCCCTCCAGAGCTTTGGCCTGTTTACACAGCCGGGTGTCAGGGAGCAGCAGCAGTTCATAAAGCAAAAGCTACTGGCCCTTCTGGCCTCCAGCTGGCAAAGGCTGTCACGGTGCTGAGCTCACCGGCCCTGGACCAGGCTCCCCTCACACCCGATAGTGAAGTGCTGTAGGCAGGAATGCGCCCTCTCGAGGCCTCCCTTTTAACTTGTGCCTGCCCCATTTAACTTGTGTGAGGCTGAAATAAGCAGCCCCGCGGGCCGTGGGGATCAGGGCTCACTATAAACACACTGCAGCACTTTAACTGGGACAACCCAAGGGACGCACACCCCCTCGAGATCACAGCCTCCCCTTCCCCATCAGCTGGGGCTAATTAACACCTGGCAACCAGCACCACGTTTGTCAACACACAGCGCAGCCCTCCCCAAGAAGGATCCCAGCTGCATGGGGCCCGCCAGGAACCCAGCGCTAACCCTGCAAGCTGGGGCAGGAACAGCTGACGTGCCCAGGCAGAACAGGCTGCCCCTCTTCCCAGTGTAACAGAAGGTCCTTATGAAGTCCTGCACCGAGGCCGCAGGGAAGGGGTGTCATTCCCATTGAAGCCCCATTGCTCATGGGCTTTGGGGAGCTGTTTGACCCCCAGCAGGGAGTCCTGGCTGGAGGGACAGAGACTCACTTAACCAAGTGACTGTCCCTTGAGATTTGCGTTATATGGAGCTGGAGTGAATAAAGGAAAGGTTTGCAGAGCTGATTTGTCTGGGGACGGGGCGGGGACGACAACAGCCACACAACATTGGGAGTCCAAGGGCAGAAGGCGTGCCAGAAAGAATGCAGACCCACTGTTTGGGGGAAGGGGGAGACAGACACTATGGCACAGCCCCACCTGCAGTGGGGGAGCAGAGTCCTGGGCCTGCCCCTGCTCTGACAGTACAGCCAGACTCACATCGGCCCGCGGAGCATTGCTTTCCTGCAGTGACCCCTTTACAGGTTCCCTAAGGGGGGGCTCCTTCCCCCAGGCAGAGGCCTGCACAGGGGGTGCCCACACTGCAGTTCCTTCTCCTTGCTGGTTGGCACCCTAGGCTTTGGGGGTTTCTCAGGCAGACAGGAAGGCAGCCTTGGCTGAATATTCACCCCTCTCCTGTCCAGCAGGCGTTTGCAGCAGAGGCCATTCGTTCACAGACACAGGGGACCCGCCCAGTATCCAGTCTGTCCCATGGGCCGTCTCTCCTTGCCCCCTACCCAGCTGTCTCCCCTGCAGCAACATTTCAATCACTCCCAGGCATGGGCAAGTGCCTCCAGGATGCTGCTGCAAAGTTCATTCTCCAACCTAGCCCATCATTGAGAGCAGGTCACCACTTCTTCCTCCCCTCACTCCCCTTCCCTAGTGCACCGGAAACGCACAATCCCAGGCTGGTCCTCCAACTCAGAAACAGCTCCCCATAGACATCCACCCAGTTCCCAATAGCCATCAAATCCCACCTTAAAACACCCCTTTGCTGTGACACCTGCAAAACCTGAGCACTGTTAGGCCGCTGGTGAGCTGAGACCACTGCCATCCCGCAGACCAGCACTGCCTCCGTTTCCTTGTGCCCCTACCTGTCTCTCCATCTGTCCTCTCTTGTCTTATGCTTAGATTGGAAGCTCTTTGGGGCAAGGACTCTTCTGTCTGTACAACTCCTGACACCATGGGGTCTTGGTCCAGAGCTGGGGCTCCTAAGTGCTAACGCACTATGGAAAAACAACTCAAACCAAGATGGCAGCTTCTGGCAGGAGAAGCAGGGATGTCCACCAGAGCCATGGAGCTGCCAGGCAGAGCACCCATCCTGCAGGAGTGCACAGAGCTCCATGGGGGCAGCCCACACTCCCAGCCACCCAGGCTCCTCTGCAGGATGGTTTCTCCTCCTTGGGTTGATCCCCAATCTGGCTGCAGCGAACACAGCAGCTGAGTGCCCCCATACCATCTGGGCCTGGGCAGAACCATCACTGGTTCTAGCTTTGGGAGCTACGGGCGCACACCCCAGCTGCTTATCTGACCCCTTCCTTGGGACAGGAGCACAGCCACCCTCACCCCTGAAAATGATGCTGGGCACTCCCAACCCACCTTGTTCACATGCTCCCCCACAGCTCTGCTCTGGCTGCTAGTTTAACCCTTTCAGGGACAACACGGGCTGGGTGAAGGATCTATTGAACAACAAGAATGGCCACAGTGGGTCAGACTGATGGTCCATCTTGCCCAGTGTCCCGTGAGAGTGGCCAGTGTCGGGCTTCAGAGAGAACAAACAGAACAGGGCAATTACTGAGTGATCCATCCTGTTGCTTACTCCCAGCTCCCAGCAGCTGGAGACGAGGCCCACCCAGAGCACAGGGTTGCCTCCATGCCCATCCAGGCTAATAGCCAGTGGTGTCCCTACCCTCCAGGAATTTAGCTCATTCTTCTTTGAGCCCACTTACACTTTTCGCCATCACCACAGCCCCTAGCAAAGAATTCCACACGTTATGTGATGTACTTCCTTTTGCTTGTTTGAAACCAGCTGCCTATTTATCTCGTTTGGTGACCTCTGGCTCCCTTGTTAAGGGAAATGTTATTCACCCCCTTCCTTTACACCATTCATTATACAGACCTAACCTATCCCCCTACTTTGATTTCTCTGCCAAGCTGACCAGTTCATCTTTTTACTTGCTCCTCCAATGGAGGCTGGTCCCTGCCCCCTAATCATTTTTGTTGCCTTTCTCTGTACTTTTTCCAATTTGAATTAATCTGTTGAGAGATGAGGCAACCAAATCTGGATGCAGGAGGCTCCGTGTGAGCATACCAGGCATTTATAGTGGCCCTAGGATACGAGCCGATGCTTTCAGAGCCACCACCCCCAACCACCATGACTTCACCCTGAAAACACTTTCCCATTACACAGATTTGGAAACAAAAAACCTGGAAGGATACACGCCCATGTCGCCATGCCAAGCTGGGCCCTCGTGCTGCTGCCAGACCATCGTATACGGGATGATGGTCAGCCTCCTGGACCAGAGCAGTTCCCCCTCTTAAATATGCCTGGCTCTGAGCCATGGGCTCAACCCCCCAGGCAAGCTGGGAAGATCCCTGGAGAGGGGGACAGGGGTTTAGAACCAGTTCAAAGCAGTGGGCCCCACGGCAGGTTCGCTCCTATTTGGATACCGTGGGCCCACCCACTGCTAAAACCCCTCCCCCAGCCTAAGGAGAGGAGGCACTGGGCCCAGATCCAATTGAATTTGGGGGACAACTAATGACGAACAGGGATGGGTGTGGGCAGGCAGGATAGCTGGGTGGGTGGTTGAATGATTTATGATCCTTTGGCCCTGGACAAATTCAAACTGGATCCATCACTCTCCAGGGCTGCTGGCTTCCCCAATGGTCCGCCTGTGGGACCTCTGTCCCAGTAGGTGGCCATCGCTATGGGCAGGGAGGAATTTGGGGGTGGAGGGCAGGATCCTGCCAGAGGCAGATGTCTCAGTTGTACCAGATTCCTGGTGTTTCCCATGCCACGATCGTTGCGTTCTGGGCCTCGTCTGCTGGCTGGGCTGAGCTCACCTGGGGCTGGCCCTGTGCACTGAGACCATGCTTCCTTCCAGTATGAGGGGTGCAGGCTGCATGTGCTCCAGCTCTCCCTTCCCTTCTGCACCCAGCCTCTGGCCCTAGGACGGCAGTAGGAAGTTCTCCCACTCTAGCCTGCAGCAGATGTCCTGGTACCATGCAGACACAGGTCGAGATGGATCCCGGCAGGCTTGCCAGGATGTGGGGGAGGAAGAGATGAGCCCAAGAGCCCAGTAGTCTCCCCTTCAAAAGAGACTGGGCACTTTTCTTAGTAAATTTATTCACAAAAGTTCCCACCTGGGGGGCAGGAGGGGAGAGTGGCTCAGGGGTTTATTTACAGCCTCTCTGTGTGCACAAAGTCCCTTGCGCCAGAACAACAGGGGTAAGGGGCCACGCTGGGCCCCACACACACACCCTGCACCCAGCGATGGGCAGGCCAGGCCCCATGCCCCTGAACAGCGGGTGGGAACGTCCCATCCTCCCCCTGGCACTGGGGAGAGGTGGGCCTGCCCCTCCCCCACAGTGCCTCCGGCTGGTGGGTGGGCAGACGGGCCAGGCCTGTGGTGACACAGGGTGAGGCAGATCCCCCGAGAGCCGGGCTCAGTTTCTGAGGTAAGAGGGTTGCAGCGCAGATGCCAGGGTCCAACGCTTCATTGTCTCTTCCCGTGATGATCATCCAGTTCGTAGAAGAGGACGTAGCCCTCGCTGGACGGCACCTGGTTCTCACTCAGTGGGGACACGCTGCAGGGGGGAGATGGTGTTAGCTCTGGTCCCACCCAGCCCACCAGCACCCTCTCCCACTGGGGCCATGGCCACACAAGGCAGGCTAAGCCAAAATGCCAGGGAGAGCTCTGCCCCAGCAGGTGAGATCCCACTGATTTGGCAGTGCACAGCCCCCCCAGCGGCCAACACTGCCTGGGACACGGGTCTGGTGGTCCCAGGGCAGGGGGTTCTCAGCTTTCAAAGCAGTTCAAGTCTCCCCCAGATGAAGCTGTGCCCTGGAGCCAGCTGGCAGGTGGCGCTGGGACAGGCATGGGGCTGCGAGAGGCAAAGGCAAAGACTTGTGCAGCCCTGATCACCTGCGGCTGGACTGGCTCAGGGCACCAGCACCTTCTGGCGCAGGAGACCCCAGCAGCCTGCCAGGACTGGACCCTCCCGAGGGACACTGGGGAGTCCCTGTAACACGTGACAGCATCACATGCAGACGGACCCACACACCTATGGGCCCTTCACCTTCTCTAGGGGTTCAGTGTCTCTCCCTACACCTAGCCCGTGGACCCCAGGGCTGTGGCTGCAGGAGTGCCCTGCCTCCACCTACCGGGAATCGTTGTAGACCCGCCAGCCGGACTGGTCCCTGCAGAAGGCGGTATAGTGGCCGTAGTGCACGCTGCCCGAGTGATTGCACAGGGCATAGAGGTTATACACCGGGCTCCCTGCAACACAGAATGGTTCAGGCTCTGGTATTCCCCCAGGCCCCCACCCCACCCCTCGCCATGCACTCCCCCAATCCCCTCCACGCCAAGTCCTCGTCACATGACCCCAGCACTCTAACACCCCCCAAGAGCCTTCTCCTACCGCTCTCCCCCCTCTGCCAGTGAATCCCCTTGTCCCCAGAGCCTTCGCCATGCAAGAGGGAGGCAACCTCTGCCCACTCCCTGAGCATAGAGCTCTTTCCAGTTGCCTTCCAGCCCTGCTCTAACTCTGGCATCCCCCTCCCAAGTCCACAACCCGCCTTGGTCTTCTGCAGGGCTAGACCTGGCTAGCGGGGTCACAAGGTCCTGCCCAGGGAGCAGGAAAGCCCACCCCTGCAAGGCACAGCTCAGGGGAAGAGCCCAGGACATCCAGGGCTTGGGCCACACTGCCCTCGAGGCAGGACGCTTACCAGCCTTTTCACTAGCAAACTCCTTCAGGTTGAGTCGCTGCAAAGGGAAGTCCACGAAGACGGAGCATTTCTTGATGGAGTATCGGGTGGTGGAGAACCTGTTCAAGTCTAGGCAGGTAACGTCCGGGTTAAGGAAGGTATCGGGCAAGGGATGGGGTGGTCTTCGGCCGAATGGATGGCTCATAGCCAGCAGGAACTTGCGCTAGCCCAGCCCCTTGGGATCCAGCACTTCCCTCTGTACTGCTGCTGCCAGGGACACACCCACTCACCTGGGCCATGGATCCCAGCCCAGCTGAAGCCAGGCACTGAGCAGGCATCTGCCACAGGCTGCCAGACTGTCCATGTTTGCTGCTGTGTGGCCACACAGAGTGAGAGTCCATGGCCCTCCCCTCCAGCACTGGGACGCTGTCAGTAGCCCAGCCAGCCACAGCATGTGCTGGGCCAGGCCTGACCCTAGCATCTGGTCCAAGGAGTCAGCAATGGCCAGGACCCAACACATCGCACCCCAGCAGGAAAATCCCCAAGCTAATCCCCGTGTCCCTGGATGCTGAGCCAGGTCTGAACCGGTCGCCCCCAGGCTCACCCCTTCCTCCTCTCCCCCAGAGCACCGCCACGCCACAGCAGACAAAGGATACGGAGCACCAGGATGCGGGGGAAGCGCTGGATAGTCAGCTTTTTGGTGCTTCTCGTCCTCTGCCGGCACTTGTCACAGACCTGCTCCAAGGCACCGACAGCCCAGCTCAGAGCACGCAGGGAGGGGGGTCCCACTGGCTGGCCCCTCCCAGCTCTGTTACACCACTGCCAGTTGCCCTCCCATGTCCAGTTACAGGCTCCTGGGCTTGGCAGTCAAGGCCCAAGCAGCCTTCATCCCGCCCTCCTTGCTCCACCCTTCCCCGTCATGGCCCCCTCTGCCTGGTGTCTTGATCTTAGACTCCAAGCTGGTGCAGGGCCAGTTACTGCACTACGGAAGCCACAGTGACGCCGGATCCCTCTGCAGCCCTTGCCTGGCCCAGCTCCCGTTGGCCCTACCCCATCTAGGATGTGCCATGGGCCCTGTGGGATGGAGAGGTCAGGGCCCCCAAGCACAGCTGGGAAGGGCCCCTTCCTACCTATCCCATGTAGTGGGGCTTACCGGAGCATTCTCAGAATCCAGCTCCTCCTCCTTGGTGAAAAGGCTGAAGCAGTCAAGGAGCGAGACCTTCCCACTGGCAAAGCCTTTCTGCGAGGGAGAAGAGGGGAGGGGGCTCAGCACTGCCAGGGAGGGGCACGTAGCACAAGAGCAGGGGGACAGACTAAGCCCTGACTGTGTGGGGGCGGACACAGACTGGGGAGGGGGCTCAGCGGCAGTCCCTGAAACACATTCTGCGCAAGGTTGGCTCAGCTTGTCTCTGCGAACAGGCTAAGGGGACAGCCCTGTGCTGCTCCAGGTATGCCAAGGCGCAGAAAGCCTGCAGCTGGGGAGTGGGTGCAGGCACGTCCCAGACATTCGCTGGGCTGGCCAGGAAGCACGGTGCCCTCACTGCCACGGGCCAGGGCATCCAGCCGCTGAAGAGAATGAGCCCAAATGGTGAGGACAGCGAGTCCCTCCCCCAAGTGCACCCAGTGACGCTGGGCTGCTCACCCCCACGGACCTTACCTTTGGGATGGGGAGGGACAGGTCACAGAAGACTTCGAAGGTGGTGGAACGGTAGCCACAGGCCTGACACTTGAGGCAGCTTTTCAGCTGGCCAACGAAGAGATCTGGGAAGGAGACGGGACAGGTGAGGATGTGTGCTGCTCAGCTTGGCCCAACAGGGACCTCGCTCCAAGGCAGCTGTGAGGCCTGCCCCAGCACCACCATCCCTAACAGGCAAGTCCCCAATGACGCCAGCTGAGCCAATGGGCACCAGTGACTGATGGGCATCGCTCAGGCACCAGTCTTGCTAGAGGTGGGGGAGAGGGGATGTGTGTGGCCCTCCCTCATCCCGCCCCTGCCGTGGGGCTCAGATCTGCCCATGCCACCTGGGAAAGGAGAAACACTCTAGTTCACACTCCTCTGGAGGACTTCCGCTCCCGTCTACCTCCCCAGGGCAGGACGCCACCCACGTAGAGCCCAGAGTCCCAGGCCTTTGCACACGGCACCAGAGAGAGATGCAGCCCTGGCAGAGTCAGTCCATCCCAGTCAGGGCTCTGCTCTGGCTCAGCCCCCAGCTGCGGGCCCAGAGGGACAGGGTGAAAGAGGGGGTGCGGGAGGCCAGACCTCCATCACAGCCCCCCGGCTGCGGGCCCAGAGGGACAGGGTGAAGCAGGAGGTGCGGGAGGCCAGACCTCCATCACAGCCCCCAGAGGGACGGGCAGGTCATGCTCACCCACTATCTTGCTGTCCTCTCTCTCCAGGTAGCGCTTCCACATCTGGTTGGCTTGTTCATCATCACTAGGAGAAACCCAAGAGGGAAAGAATAGTGGGGGGCTGCTGGGGGAGACAGCCTAAAGGCTGTCACACACCACTCCAGGCTCTCCATAGGCCCTGTGCTAAGGCAGGAGGGGTTGTGTAATGAGGGCTCCTACCCAGCATGCAGGGCTCAGATTCCTCAAATTCCCCACACCTGCCCTTCGCAGCAGGCTCCCTGCCCCCCAGATGACATGCAGCTGTGGGGCCGGGGCATCCTGTGTCCCAAACCCCTGCCAGCCCTGGGGCCATTGCCACAGAACCACAGCAGGCTCAGACTTACCAGGCCCAGCCAGGGATTCGGCCTGGACCCCACCTCACCACCCTCCAGCACCGGCTGTTCAGCAACCGTCAGGGCCCATCTTGCTGCTTTCAGGCCCATGGGGCAGGGCCACGAGGACCAGCTCACAACAGGAGCTGCGCTTCGTTGCACCCTGGGAACCACAGCTCCCAACCCAGCCTGCTCACCTCAGGGAGGCCGACTCCTCTAGCACTGAGGCCCATTTGGCATCAGAGAGGATGCAGGGAGTTCTCCGCCCCTTCCTGTTGATCTCCACATGCAGCCGGTCCATGAAAAACTTCAGGAACTCCTGAGCATCCTGCTGGCTAGTCACAGGAACGGCCCGTCAGTGCTGGCCAGGTGCAGGGGCCTCTGCCCCACCCCGCCCTTCAAGATCTTCCACACACTGGGTCTTCCCCACAGCCCCAGCCCTGCCCACCAGTATCCTCCACACACTCGGTCTCCCCCGCAGCCCCAGCTCTGCCCACCAGTATCCTCCACACACTGGGTCTCCCCTGCAGCCACAGCCCTGCCCCCCAGTATCCTCCAGACACTGGGTCTCCCCCGCAGCCACAGCCCTGCCCACCAGTATCCTCCAGACACTGGGTCAGCCCCCAGCTGCGGGCCCAGAGGGACAGGGTGAAAGAGGGGGTGCAGGAGGCCAGACCTCCATCACAGCCCCCCGGCTGCGGGCCCAGAGGGACAGGGTGAAGCAACTCCACCACCCAGGGCTCTCCACATGTGGAGTCCCCATCCCCACCTCTGCCCCACTGGACCCTCCCCTGGCCCCAAGGCCCTCCACATTCAGGGCTTTCCTTGCATCTCTGGCAGCCAGGCTCTGACCCCAGCACACGTCCACCCCCCCTCGCTCAAGGCATCATCCTCCAGACCCAAGGCAGAGGAACCAATCTCCAGCAGGCTGCTGTGGGAAGGGGCTGGTAGGCAGGACTCCGAGGAGGTCTCAGCAGCTCCACACAGATCCCAGGCACCCAATGCCCTGGCCAGACCAGCTCCTCCCACATATCTGCTATGCCGGCTGCTACGGCCCAGAGGCTGCTGCATTCCCATGGTGCTCTGGGACGGCCCCTCCATGTGGCAGTGGGACTCTTGGGACAGAGCCCGCTCACCTGTAGCCTGTGAAGGACGGGACGTATTTCTGAAAGACGGCTTTGAAGCGCCCGGGGTTCACAGCCTCGGTGGCATCTGGGTGCCACAGGTCAGCAATGACCTCTGCAAACGCTGAGGGGAGACAAACCACCAGCCCACATTAGCCCACCAGCACCGCCCCACAGCCAGCTCACTCACCCCAACTGGCATGGCAGCCATAGGGCTGGGGAAGGGAGACGCTTCCTGCCTGTGGGGGAGGGCTATGCTCTATCAGGACCCTGCTGGGGCAGGGATATGCCCCAAAGCAACAGGGCAGTGCCACCCCCAAAGCCCTGTACCTGACACAGATTGGGGGATGGGGAGGAGTGGAGGAACAGCAGGATGGGGTCCCATCACTCATTGTCAAAGGCAGTGTGGGACAGTGGTCGGAGCTCTTGGTCCTACTCCTGACTCTGCCCTGCAGCGAGTGAACTTGGGCAGACCTCTCCCCCACGCTTAGTGCCAGCCCCCCAGCACGCTACGCCGCTCCATGTAGCATTCACAGTCCTGGCTGGGGGAACACAGACATACTCAGCAGCCCGGAGCCTGGGGATGGGCCTGCCCGCTCCCACGCTGGGCTGCACGGCAGGGAACCCGGCCACTTACGTAACAGACTCTCCAGCTGGTCCTGCTCGAGCAGGGCATTACATAACCCTGGGATTAGCTCCCACCACAGCCAGAGCCCAGGAGCTCCCAGGCACCGAGCCAGCTGTGCACGCCCGGGGTTGGGGAACAGCAGGGAGATGCCTGGTCGGCTCACCTACCTTCCGTCAGCTCCTGCTGGGCCCGCGAGGGGCCAGGCTGCTCCTGCAGGAACTCCTTGCGTAGGCAGTAGTCGCGCAGGGGCTTGGTGCTGCTCAGGCACTGGATCACAGCGTTCATGAAGCACTGGAAGGGCAGGCAGACAGTTACAGTGAGCCCCACGTCCCCCACATGACGCCAGCGCAGCAGGGAGCCACCTGGATGGGCCAGGCCAGGAGGGGCCCTCAAGAGCAGCAAACCCACAGAGCGCAGGCCCCAGCATCACCCCCTCACCCAGCTAAATTTAGCAGCCAGCACTCCAGGCCCAATCCCGGCCCAATCCTGCCATCGTGACGACCAAGAGAGAGCGGCCCTGAAGCCACAGCTCTTGTGCCACTGTGCAAAGACCTGGCTGGTAGCTGATGTGCGAAGGACACTGATGGGCTCCCAATGGGAAGCAGAACAATGCTGGTAACGGGGAGGAGGGTTCCCAGAGATCAATCCCTCCACCAGAACAGAGTTGCAGGCCACTTGCAGTTCCCTGGCCACTTCCCTCATTGCTGCACCAGCTTCACAAGCAGAACTCAGCCAGCTGGGCTACAGGAGACTCTCCCTCCGAAGCACAGGGCCTCTGACACACAGCGGAGCCATCCTGATTCCAGACAGCAGAGGGCAGCAGTGACACCCACCGTGCCAGAGAGAGAAGGGTTCTGAGAGAGGGCTGAAAAGCCTCCAGGGCAAGCCAGGATAGTTTAGTGCCCTCTGGGATGGGGCTGCGGGGATCAGCACTCAGGCAAGCCTGGCAGGGCGCCGGGTGGGAAAGGCGGCTGCAGCCAGCTCCCTCACAGCACGCCTGCTGGCTCCATTGACTGGACTCAGCAGGGTCTTTGTAATGGGCCGGGCTGGCTCCAGCCCACCACATTCTAGCAGCACGAGGCGCAGCACATAGATGTTAGCCTCTGATCACCCATCTGCCCGTCCCAGCCCAAGGGTTCCTGGAGCCTGTCTGCACCGCTGGGGAGTGGCTCCTGCACTCACAATTCTGCAAGGATTAAAGCAGGCGGGCGCTGGCGCAGAGCTGGCGGGGGGTGGGAGAACAGCCCTGGTTAGCAGTATTCCAAGGGCATTCATAGCTCCAGGTAAAGGACAGCCCTGGGAAGACGGAGGAAGGGAACTGACTGGGAGCATTACATGGACCAGCATGATGACATTAGATTCATGGGAGAAACCGCAGCCCTCGGGGATCTCAGATCTCCTTGGCAGGGCCTGATCTCCCAGGAAAAGGACACAGGGCACATCAGGCTATCACAGCCCCAAACATGTAGGAGCCAGGTCTCCATTCCCCATGCTCTGCGTCACTTGCACGAGTGCAAAACAGGTGTGAAACACCACGGTGCCACACTCGCCTTGGTCTGGTGTGAACAATGCCACGAGGGCTGGACAGGGAGAATCAGGTCTAAACTGGACCCAGCAGAGGGGAATGCTGTGCAGGGAGGACCCCAGCCCTGGCAGTGGGGAGCACTTGCTGCCTAGAGACTCTCTGCAAAACTGCTATTTGTGACAGCATCAAACACACATCACAAAAGCCTTCTTCAGGGGCCGCCCTGCCCTCCAGGATCCCCAGGGTGTGGGGGGATATTCCCATCACCCAGGGCCCCCAGCATGTGTGTGTTGGGGGGATAGTCCCGCTGCCCAGGGCTCCCCAGCACAGAATGCTGGCTGCTTACCGTGTTGCCAAGATTGCGGAGTCCGATATGCCCAGAGCCCAGGAGCAGGGTGTGGTGTGTCTGAGAAGACAAGAGAAGGGATGAACACCCGGGAAAGAGATTGGGCGGTAGCTAATTCAAGTGTGAGTAGGAAGAGTCCGTGTCCAGATAAATAGAGTGATACCTGCCTCATGTCTCACCACGAGGCTATCAGAAACAGGTACGCACACGGCCAGCCGGCCTGTTACACATACAACCAGCGCCACACAACATAACCAGCCCAGCCCTCCACCCCCTAGCCAGATCATTCCCCCCTTTCAGCCCCCTACCCTGTCCCATCCCATCCCTTCCACCTGCTCACCCCAGCTCGTTCCTTCACCTTGGCTGCATTATCATCTCCCCAGCTGCCCCAGCGCGCTGTCAATTTGACCTGGGCAATTTCCCCAGGCAGAGGCCCCATCCCACAGTGCCAGAAGGCAAAGCTCTAAGAGGTCTATCCGAAGTGGTCTCCTGACAGGTGGGGTGAGTTGGCTAGGGTCTTGCCATGTCCTGAGCACAGCGTATTACCTCACTGGTCATCAGCAGCAGGCCCATCACAGCCGTGTGCACCACCGACTCCGAGATATCCGCCCCCTTGCCCTGGAGCTCTCGTTTGGTGGCCAATGTGCGGTGCAGTTTTCGAGGCAGCTCCACCAGGGTGGATCCCTGCAGGCTAGGCATGGCTCCTGCTGCACGGAGGAGCAAGTGGCCAGAGCGCTGCGCTTGCCCTGCGGCACCAACTGAAGGAACCACGGGGCGCTCCCTTTGCCTCTATAAACCATCAGCTCATTAGCTGATCCGATTTCCCCTAGCTATTCCGGGCCCCGCTTGAGGCTCAGCTCTGTGGGATTAATTAGCCAGGAGAGCTACTTCAGGGACAGTGGGTGTTTGAAGAACCAGGGAACTGAGAAAGAAAATACAACCAAACACTCATCCCCACTGCAGCAGGTCCAGAGCACTCCAAGAGGGGATGGGAGTGGGGGAAAAACCAGCTACTCTTGGGCCCTTTCCTCTCAGGACTGCTGTAATGCACTGGCCTGCTTAGTGGGGATATGCCAAGCCTCCACACACCCGGCTCGCCTTGCCGGGCGATGCTTAGTGGTTAGCTCTGCGGCTGTCCTTAAACACAGATTACGTAAGAGATTCCCTCGAGGGAACAGATTAGGGGGTTACACTTTCAGCGCCATGTGGCCACACTTGGGTGCTGCTTTGCCTAGGGAAGAAGAGGAACTACAGGTAAGGGCTGAGGGGAAAGGCTGGGTCAGGACAGGAGGGACCACAGTCTGGAGATTAAAAATTTGGGCATTTGGACAGTCTCCCGAAGGGGGGGGCCTTACTGTTTTAGCCACTGCGAAAGGCCGTGGCAGAACCTGGGACACTAGATCTGCTGTTGGGGAAATTCCTGCAGCCACCCAAGAGACTGAAAGGTCATCGCTGGCCTGTGCTTTTGCACATCGTTCACTCACACACACCCGCACGTGTGCACATCCCTGAGCCTCCTGGGTGAGCAATCCAATGATTCGTGGGACAGCTGTTAACTTCCCACACAGTCCCACCAGCCGGCTGTCTCCACAGAGACCACGAACAGGCTCTCCGCTCCCCCAACCCTGAGGGCCCCGGAGCGGATCAGTGACACCAGCTTGGAGCACTGGACGCTGTTCCTGGAGCAGCCAAAGTCGCTGCTGCACAGCAAGTCAGAGCCCTCAGGGACCTACCCTGGGACCGCTTGCTTGCTCACATGCTTTGCTCTCGCTCTGCAGACCCAGGTGACTAGATTCGGATGTAGCCCAGTGACATGCATGATGGCAAGTAGGAGGATGCTGAAGGTTGTGGGGGGAAACAGGGTTGCTACAGCCAAACAAGGGCCTCAAAAAAAAAAAAAAAAAAATCACTCCGCCTCCAAGTCCCAGCTGCCAATCTTGCTGAAGCTCCCCGCCACCCCAACGCACGGCTATTCTGCCTCACGCCCACCACATGGCCACACCATTCTGACTGAGCGCCCAGCTGGATGGGCAGACTCCCCCATGGAAAGCAAGGACTAAGGTAAGAGAGGCCCAGGTGGCAGCCCCCAGACATCAGGCCAGGCGATGCCACTCTCTAGTCTGCAATATCAAGGCTCAGCCAGGCCCAGGAGCAGGGTAACATGGAGCGCCACCCGCCACACTCAGTAGATGTCAAACAGCTCTTACAGCAGACGCCTTCTCCTCGGGCCTGCTCTGCACTGGAGGTGGTAACTTGCCCTGGGGCGGGCTCCCAACCACTGGGATGTCCACGTACTTGGCGACCTGAGGATCAGGGGTGAGAGTCCTGCCGCAGCCCTCAGTGCGGACGGAGAGCAGCGTGGCCACAGGCCTCCCATCCAGCCCAGGGGACACGTTGACCCTCCTGAGAGAGGAGCTCCGCTTTAGAGCCAAGGGTGCCAGGCTCAGCTTCTGGCTGCAGGGCGGGCTGCGGTCGCGGAGCACCAGGCGGCTGAGCACCGTGGTTAGTTCCTCCATTCGACCGCCTGCCTGGCTCAAGTCCCCAATGCTGATGGATTTGGAGCGGGCGAGGTTGCTCCTCCTGCACTCAGAATCTCGTGCCACCAACAGCACTCCTGATGGCAGGCAGAAGGAGGCGCTGCCCGACACGGTGCCCGCCTGCGGGGAGCTGGGCACCTTGACCGCATGGTCTGCCTTCACCGGCCCTCGCCGGGGCACTGAACCTCGCAGCGCATCACCGCGTTTTGAAGCGCGACCTCTCTCCAGCTCCTGCTTCTTCCCTCGATCATCCAGCGGGCTGGGCCGGGGAGGTAGCGGGCGAAGCTTGGAGAGCCCATTGGCAAGGGCAGGGGAGGCTGAGACATGGCGCTCCTGGCTCACAGTCCGGTGCCCATTCAGGAGCTTGGTGGTGGCCTTGGGCTGGGATGTGATGACCTGATCCCTAGCCCGGCTGACCCGATGTTCAGAGGCCTGGGGCATTGTAGAGACAATGGAGAGGAGAACCCTGGGGAGAGGGAGAAAGAGGAGTCAGGGCGGCAAGTCAAAGCCAGTGTTGTTCAGAGCCCAGCTACCGAAAGGACTCCGGACTGCCAGTCCCAGCTCTAAGTGGGCAGTGTGATCTAGTGGGTTCAGCAAGGGCACGGGAGACTGGGCTCCTGGATGCCAGCACTGAGCCCTAACCTTGGGTGGATTCTCTGTAACTTCAAGCTAGCAAGCTGCATGGTGGGAAGCAGAAACTTTCCTCTGCAATAGAAGGTGGTAGCCATGGCCAAGGTGCAGATGCTGAGCTGCAGGGACCGGGGCTCAGAGGCAGCACAGCCGGCCGTACCTCTCACAAGCTGCAAGCGTGTCTTCCCCACCAGAACCAAGCTCACACACCTCGGCCGTGGCTGTCCAGGTGGAGATTCCCATTGGCTGGGGCCCTAAAACACAAGACAGGACAATCCAGGCACAGGCTCCCAGGGCAGTTTCATCCAGGACCTCTGGCCACAGAGTCTCTGGGAAATCCTGAGAGCCGGCTGGGCAACAGAGCTCAGCCCAGAGAGGCTCACACCAGTCTGTGTCACCAGAGAAAACGTCTCCAGTGAGATAGATCCCATAGGATACTGGACACCTGGGCTGTGTGGGAAGGACAGAGTATCCTCAGGAGGGCAGCAGGGGGTGCTGCTGGTGAAGGGAGCATACCAGGCACAGGCTCTCTCTACCCCACAATGCATCATCCACCAAAAGCTATTGCTATTGGAGCCAGGAGTGACTACCCCTAGCTAGAGGCTGCATCCAGCCTTTCAGGGGGTTACCGAGGAGAGAGTTGATGGGCTATGGTGCCGTCCCGCCAAGGTCACCGAGCTCCATAACTAAGGGTAGGTCTACACTGCAATTAAAAACCCACGGCTGGCCTGTGCCAGCTGACGCAGGCTCTTTAATTACAGCGTAGATATTTGGGTTCAGGATGGAGCCTGGACTCCAGGATCTCCCGAGGCTGGAGGGTCCCAGCGCACAGGCTGCAGCCCAAGTCCGAACAAGTACACCACAGTTAACAAGCAACTTAGCCAAAGCACGAGTCAGCTGCCCCGGGCCAGCCACATGACGTGTCTAACTGCAGTGTCGACGTGCCCCCAAGGCCGTGCCCTCTAACAGCAGCTCAATGGTCTGCAGGAGTCAGTGATCTTGGCGCTGTTGTGGAGCAGGAGCCTCCCCCAGTAGGGGCTCAGTGGGTGCCTAGTGTCAGTCTGACAGAGAGGCCAAGGGCTGAATGGCCCAGGTGACTGGAGTCCTCTCCCCGAAAGGGCTTCTCCATGGCATGGTGAAGGCACACCAGCAGTCCCCGTCTGCCCTTCTGCTGACTGGCTCCCAGGCTCTCCATTCAGACTTTTCCCCACAAATGCTGCTGTCAAACCCCAAAGGCTGATGCGAACTCTCTCACCTGAGGGGAGGGATTTGGGTGAGTGAGGCTCTGTCATTTGCTGAACTACAGAGGTGATTCGGGTGAGTCACTGAGCTGCTAGGCAGGAGATGGGCTGCCAGTTACACCCACCAGCTGCCTCTGGCAGGGGCTGGGTTTTGCCAGGAGCTGACAGCCACAAGCTGTGCTCATATCTGGCAAAGAAACAGACTGATTCCTCCCTCCCGCTCTACCGCACAGACGTACTCCTGTCCCCTGGCATGCAGCACAGAATGCTGGGAAGGGCACTGATCCCACACAATAGAGCCAGCTAACACTTGGCATATGGGAGAGCTATGCAAGAGTGCAGGAAACCTTAATTGGGGTCCATCAGCACAGTCCTGTACACTGCCATTAACTGGTAATGTAGATGTCTAGGGCCACCAACTTCTGGATGGAATCGGGCCCACCCAGCTGTGTGTCATAAGCCTGAGCTGATGGAGATTCCCTTTCAGCTCAAATAAAAGAGGTCTGTGCTTCTGAAGCAGGAGGATCAATGTTCCTTCTATCTCTGATATTACCTTGAAGTTCCTGCTAGTCCATCATAATGGCAGTTGAGAAGTCACAAATTTGACACAATACCAAATCCCCACAGCAGCCACTGAGATAAAAAGAGCACGATCCATTTGCTGTTTGCTTAAGGAAAACCAGCACAGGCCCTTGCTACTACTGAATGGCCTCAAGACAGAGGATGGGGTATTTCAGAAAGGGAAAGCGCAGGGAGTACCATGGTGGAAACCATGTCAGCGCTGGCCAGTCAATCCCAAATCACACAGCACTTCCCCTTGCAAGTGGGTGGGCACAGTACCCCGTTTCTGCCCACCTGACTATGGCTTTGGCCAAGTTGCCAGGAGCCCAAGGGCTGCCCAAAATTTGTATAAAATGGAGAAGTCTGCAGCTGCCTTCCATCTTATATGTAGAGATGCAGCCAACAGGGACTACAGATCCCAGTATGCAGTGCTCCCTCTCAATCCAAGCTGCCATGCTGCATGGGATGCTGGGACCAGTAGTCTCTTCAGGCTACACCTTCATGGGCACAAGGCAGCACTAGACAGCAAAGACTTTTCATCTCCTGGGCTTTGTTTGAGGTAATCTCTGTATGGATCACTCAAATAAAGAGAACTTGTTTTCAAAACTGTCAGTGATATTCCCTCTCACTCCCCACACTCACTCCCTTACACCCCATCCTACCCAGTTCATACACTCCTTGCTGCCAGCCAGCCTGCCCCATGTCCCCAAAGGAGAACCACCCAGGTACAGGGCAGTATTCCTGTGCTCAGCCCAGTGACAAACCTTTCCCACCTCCTTTCAGCTTGCCCCAAATCACATCTACTCTATGTGACCTACAGCCCCTATACACCATTCCGTACAATGCACGGGCATCTATCCATCGTCCCACAGACCCCTATAGAGAGACCAATCATCTCCTGCATAATACCCCCCCTATGCATTGCATTCCCTATATTCAGGCCCCATGTACATATGTACATACACCCACCCACCACATGCAGCCCCTCAGCCTGCTATACAGTAACCCCCTATACGCAGCCCTCCAAATGTACATTAACCCTTACGTGCAGATCACCCACCCCCCCCCCCCCCCGAGAGTAATCCCCTCTGTGAAACCCCCATACACAAACACACAGCGAGAGAGAACACCCCTATGTGCAGGCTCCAACCCCGATAGAATAACCCCTATATACAGCCCCCATACATACATTACACCCCCTATATGGAAGTCTCCAACCCCCCATATACAGCCCCCTTAGCTATAAGCACATTGACCCCATGTGCAGGCCCCAACACCCAAAGGGGACCCCATACACAGCCCCCACATATATGGACACATGACACCTCTGGGTGCAGGCCCCAACCCCCCCGAGTAACCTGCCCGGCCCCCATGTATCTCACACCCCATACCCATCCCTACAGCCCAGGAGCCCGGGTCCCCACATACCATGGAGGGTGCCACCCTGGGGGGTGGGTCGGGCCCTACCTCCTGCAGGACGCCATAGCAACAACTCCCGCACCAGAAGCCACCATCTTTCTTTCGGCCCCCGCTGCCCGGCCGCGAGCTCCTTCAGTCGGCTCAGTACGCATGCGCTGCCACCCCTCAGCTTCCAGGTCCGGTCTGCGCGTGCGTCACAATCCGGCTCTCCGGTGACATATTTTCGTCGCCATGGAGGCAGAAAGGCGTCCTCCCCGCCTCTTAAAGAGACAGTAGCACAAGCAGCGACACTGGCTGTTGCCGGGCGAGGTGGGGAGGCGCAAAGGGCTCTTTGCCTCCCGATTATCTCTCTCTCCCCCCCCAAGTTTAGGAGATGCAGGAGGGGGGGGCTGTGATTAGGGGATATAGGACATACCACATCCGTGGGGGGGTGCTTGTGCTGGGGGGACGGGGTAGATATGGGACATATTAAATCCCAGGGGGCCCTTGTGCTTGTGGGGAGTAGATATGGGACATACCACATCCCTGGGGGTCCTTCTGCTTGGGGAAAGATATAGGACATACCACATCATGGGGGCAGGGGCAGATATGGGACAAATCACATCCCTGGGGACCCCTGTGCTGGGGGGTAAGAGGGTACAGGACCTAACATGTCCCTGGGGATGCTCTGCCACAGAAAAGGGGCAGGTGGGGACTTCCATGCTACCAGAATGGGGAGACACAGCATTGGATGTGTAAGTAAAAGGGACAAGATCCAACCGTGAGCCAGCCTGCTGTGCCTGAGGACACATCTGAGTATACCTTAGGCACAGTGGCAGGGTGCGTGGCCCCCTTCCAAACACAGGGGTCCCCAAGGAGATGGCATGGAAACACTATATCCTGTGCTTGGCTGAGATCTGTTCAGAAAATTTGAGCCAGACAGAAGTGGTGCTGGTGAACAGAGGACAGTGCTTTGTGGAGTGTAGCCTCCTTTGCCTGAAGGGTCACCTCAGCAATGACCTATTCAATTTGTCCCCTAGAAGAGCTCTTGTATTCCATGCTGACACTGGGTGCTCACATAGCAATTGCCCAAGTAACACTTTCTGTCATTTCTGTTTGGTTAGCAACCCGCATTCCACCCTGGCAGATGACAGCCTGACCTAAATTATTCTTGCCTTCATCACTTCTCCACTGGATGACAGGCATGGACATGAAGGCTCTGGCACTTAGAAAACTCCAACAGATACCAAATGCTGCAGTCTTGTCTCTTCAGCAACACAGGCTGTCAAGCACATTCGATCCATCCTCTGCTCCCTGTGCCAGTTTCCAGAGAATATCAGATTTAGTTTGAGGCTGTGGTCTTCATCTCCAAAGCGCTCCATGGCCTGGGCCCAGGATACTTAAAGACCACTTAAAGCACCAGGACAAAAACTGTCTTTGACAACTTCACTCCCCTGATACCATGGACCTCTCACCTACAGAGAAAAGAGTGTCTGAGCAGGAGACCAGACTTTCTCCAGGGGTGTCCCAAGACTGAATGGGTTCACCACAAACTAAGAACTCTCTTTAAAATGCCACAGGACATCTTGTTTGTCATAAACCATGTCACTTTCCACTCCCAATGCAAAGGGACACACAAATCATATTTCTTTGACCTGCCTTTTCTAACACGAACACATGGCAATGGGGTATAGTTATAAACAGTAACCATCAAATAAAATCTAAAAGAAATTTTACCAAAACAGGCCCATCTCCATGTTTCTCCTTCTGCGCAGAGAAGGAAAGACCAAACAATAGGCCACACTTCTCAGTTTCAGTGCTTAATGCATGAATGGAAGGTGCTCAGCTAGTACAGTGATATGCACAGTATAAAATCCTATAGAGAACTTCTGGTGCTGAGCAATGGATATTTATAGCTTCATCAGACAAGAGGTGATCCCGGGAATGACAGGCCTGTAAGCCTAACTTCAGTACCAGGCAAAGGAATACGATATGTTGGTGATGAGTCAACACAGGTTTAGTAAAGGGAGATCATTCCTCACCAATGTTTCAATTCTTGGAGGGTGTCAACAAGCAGTGAGACAAAAGCGATCCAGTGGCTACAGTGTAACTTGGGACTTTCACAAAGCTTTTGGCCAAGTCCCTCACCAAAGACTCTTATGCAAAATAAGCAGTCAAGGGATAAGAGGGAACGGCCTCATGGACCAGTAACTAGTTAAAAGATAGGAAACAAAGGATAGGGATAAATGGCCTGTTTTTACAATGGAGTGAGGTAAATAGAGTCGCCCAAGGAGCGGCACTGGGACCATGCTGTTTTAACATATTCATTAATGTTCTGGAAAAAGGGGTAAATTGTGAGGTGGCAAAATTTGCAGACAACACAAAATTACGCGCAGAGCTGCAGACCAAAGCAGACTGAAGAGTTACAAAGGGATCTCACAAAACTAGGTGACCGGGCAACAAAATGGCAGATGAAATTCAATGATGAGAAATGCAAAGTAATGCACACTGGAAAAAAATAATCCCAACTATGCAGACAAAACAATAGGAACTAAATTAGCTGTTATCACTCAAGAACAATCTTGGAGTCATTGTGGGTAGTTCTCTGAAAACATCCACTCAATGTGCAGCGGCAGACAAAAAAGCTAACATTAGGAAAGGTTAAGAAAGAAAATCTCATGATGTCACTATATAAATCCATGGTATACCACAGCTTGTATACTGTGCGCGCTCCTGGTCACCCCACCTCATAAAAGATACATTAGAATTAGAAAAAGTACAGAGGACAACAAAAATGATTATGGATATGAAAGATTCCATAATAGGAGAGATGAAAAAGACTGTCCAGTTTGGAAGAGAGATGGGGGGATACGGTAGAAGTCTATAAAATCATGACTGGTGTGGAGAAAGTAAATTTAAAAAGTTATTTACTCCTTCACATAATACAAGGATCAAGGCTCGGCTAAATGAAATTAATAGGCAGCAGGTTTAAAACAAACAAAAGGAGTACTTTATACAAACACAGTCAACCCATGGAGCTCATTGCTATGGGATATTGTGAAGGCCAAAATTAGATGGGTTCATGGAGAATAGGTTCAGCGATGGCTATTAGCCATAGTCAGCAATGCAACCCTGCGCTCCGGGCGTCCATAAACCTCCAACTGCCAGAAACTAGGACTGACAACAGGGGCTGGTCACTGGAAATTGCCCAGTTCTATTCAGTCCCTCTGAAGCATCTAGCACTGGCCAATGTCAGACACCAGGATACTGGGCGATATGGACCCTTGGTCTGTCCCAGCAAGACGGTTCTTATATAGGTGTATCATGGTAGCACTCTGGAGCCTCTGCATTGGGCCTCCCAATCCTCTCCTAACTACTGCATGGCTGCTGAACTAGCCCCCAGCTGACAGCCTTTTGTGTGATTTGGCGCAGGTAAAAGCTAGGTGGACCAGTGATTAGTTGTAAAGCTAAACAACACCCAGTACCAGGCAGCCAGGGAGTTCTGGGGGTCAAAAAGGCTGAGTTTCTGCTGGGGGGTATCCAGCACTGGGAGTGACATCAGCAAGGCTGAGCACAGAGAAGGCAGGTGCCAGGGACAACAGCAACCAGCCAGAATTCCCCTCCTGTCCACACCCCCACCCCTACACCCTGCCACGGTATGATGCTCCACACACCCAAGCAACAGAAAAGAAGGGGAAGCAAATGGCCTGCATGGCATGGTTTTCTGGGGCATACACCTGCAGCCCCCTCCCAGCTAGGGGCAGCGCCCACCCCATGCAGACTGGAGCCAAAACCACCCTCAGGTGGCAGGTGTGCCCGAGAGGCCTCCTGCTGAAGTTACTGAGGGCTCCAGCCACATGGCATATCCTGGTCCCTGCATGGTAGTAGCCCAGGGAAGCACAGCAGGAGAGGGGGGGCTTGTACACTGGGTGGGGGAGGAGGCAGCTCAGGGAGTCTTTTATGGAAGAACTGGATGGAGCCCCACCTGATTGGGCCAGTCAGGCTCTGCAGTGCTGAGGGTGGGGGACGCTGCAGCTCTGACTAGCAAAGGCCCCCCCCCCACTCGCTGGTATGGTGAGTCAGAAACCGGCTCAGTTACAAGCCGTCTCTTCAAGCAGGAGGGACCAGAGAGCAACAAGCTGTTGCAGTCAGCGCAGCGGCAATAGGGAGTCTTCTGGACAGACGTCTGGAAGCTGGCTAAAGCCAGCTAACTTTGCAGGATACAAATCCCTGGGCAAGAGCCCCTGGGCACGGCAGCAGCCGCGCAGGCCTTAGTCGTGGTTCCACTTTTTATTGGATAGCTCCTCTTTACAGGAACCGGATCAGGGTTACACAGGGAATGGAAGCCAACGGGCATCATGAGTCCCCAGCACAGTATGGGAAATGCCCTGCACCAAGAGCAGGGCCACAGGGCCGGCTGCCTGCCTGCATCTGTGTAGAAAGACGAAGTCTGAACTTTGGAGCAGCCGTACAGGCCTCCACTGGCCTGGCTCCATCACTTCTCCTTGTGCTCAATGAGCCCCTTGGCAATCAGGTCTGGGATCTCCACTGCCAGCCATGGGCCCAGCTGCAAGGCAAAGAGCATAGGGGACCATGAGCACAGCTCAGACGCAGTCCTGCCCTGCTTCCCCTCCCACCAACCCGCAACGGAGACTCACCCCCAGGGCCATGAGATGGGCCAGCCCAAACTTGGGCACGTTCCTGGCCCACAGGGGCTTGAAGTGGTCAGTCAGGCAGATCTTCCCTCCCCTGCAAGAGACAAAATAGATGAGAGGGTGCAGCCACCCCACAGCTCCCTGAGGAGCAGGGGGAGCCCTGGCCACAGGAGACATGGAGGGGAGAAAGAATCTGGAGCCTGGTCCCATGGGAGCTGCTGAGGCACTGCCAGAGCAGCATCAGTCACACTCAACCCCATAGCAGAAGCTGGAGTTCACTCAGGGCTGGCCCTACCCCAGCCTAGGGAAGCGTCCTCTGCCATCCTGGAGCCCCTGGGGTGCCACCTAGACATGGCATCTCGATGATCTTGTCCACCTCCTGTCCTGCATCAAGGGGCCACTTTCCTGTGCTCTGAGCAGCAGCTACCATATGCTCCACCCCAGACATGGCTGTGTTTAGCAACAGCTGAGACTCCTCCCCCAGCCTATACACATCAGTGGGATGGAAGGAGCCCTGGGCCATAGGGTCTGGGATCAGGCCAGAGCTGCCTGACCTGTACATCTTGGCCGTTTTCCCATCCAGCTCTGGAATGGCGATTTCGGGGGCAGTGGACGGGTACGTGACAGGAATCTGCAAAGAAACAAACCCGCTCAGTGGTGCCCATGGCCATGCCAGCCCCCTATCCATGTGAACAGGAAGCAGTATGCATACTCGAGTTCCCAGCTGCTGCTCTCCACGCAGCTGGGAGCACTGGGACTAGATCCCTTATGCTGAAGTGGAAGCTCAGGGGTTGGTGGGTGGGGAATGCCCTAGTTTGCGAGAGGCAGAAGGGGGCAGGACCCCATTGATGCAGAGCCCTTTGCTAGCCCCAAGTTACACAAAGTGTCCTGACATGGTTGCATTGAGCGGGTCCCTGGGGCATCCCATTGCAAAGCTCCAAGTAATGAGCTTCCTGCTCTCAACCGCCAGCTATGAGAGGCAGCAATGCTGTGAACCTAGCCAGGGCCAGCTCCCACCCGTTCCCTCCAGCGCTGCGCTGAGTGGAAGAGAAACCTCTCCCTTCCCTCCCTGCAACACCTCCACCCCAGGGACACTCACGTCGAACTCGATGGCAAACTCATACTTGAGCAGGTCATGGATATACCAGCACTTCCCGAACCACCTGCAAGAGAGAGAAATGGGAAGGAGGGGGTAGCACCAGAACCCAGGAGCTCACTCCATTCAGCTTAACATGGAAGCAGTTAAGGGACTATGATTCCAGTCTGTAAGTGGAGAACAGAAATGGGATAACCGAGGCTTTTCAGTGCAGCAGACAAGGGTCTACCTAGAGCCAAGTGCTGGAAGTTGAACCATCGGAATAACTCACCAAGGTCACAGGGGATTCTTCATCTCTGGTGATTTTTGAGTCAAGATGCGATGTTTTTCTAAAAGCGCTACTCTGGTTACAACAGGAATCAATTCGGGGCAGTCCTGTGGCCTGTGTTTTGTAGGAGTTCCAATGAGATGGTCACCGGGGTCCTATCCAACCTCAGAATCTATGATCCCAGTCGCAGTAACATGGGCCAGCACACACCAACTCCACTTGCCTCAGTCTTCACTCTGCTCTCATGGGAAAAGGCCTCACGTGCAGTTGGAAGGGAAAGATTGTGGCCCACTGGTTGAAGAGACTGGGAGATAGGACTCTTGGGTTTATTCCTAGCCGGGCCAGAGACATACTGGGTGCTTGTAGCTTCCTCATCTGTACAAGGAGGATCCATCCCTGGGACAGTGGGGGAGCAGAGGGCTGGGTGCTTTTAGCTGTTATAAATTGAGCCCTCTGAACATCAGCACCCTGGCCACTTACAACATCCAGGTGGACTTAGTTTCACCAGTTTGGGTTTGAAAGAGCAGACAGAGCCACTTGCTGAGGTCATTCACTCACCCGCTGGCTAGCTCTGAAAAGTGAGCAAGCAGCAGAAAGGCTGAACCAGGGGGCAAGAAAGGGGCCCCACGTAACTGCTGCTATGTTGTGATGTACCAGGAGCATAAAGAGCAATGCAGACACACAGCGGAGGTCCCTGCTGGACGGTGAATGTTGCTTAAGTCACAAAGAGGGCTCCCAGTTGGGGTTTCCAGGAGCTGAAGGTGACAGAGGGGGAACTATCTAGCTGGCCGGTGAGAGAACTCTCCACATCACTGCCACAGCCTAGACCTGTTCCCGGCAGCACTCCAGGCTTCACCCCAACGAATGAGGAGTCCCTTCATGTATGAGCATGTCGGGCCCTGCAACTGACATCCCGTTCCTCTCTGGCGTTGACAAGGCCTGGGATGTGGTGGCACCAAATGAGGCAGGCAGGCAAGCTGGGCCTGGTCCATTCACAGGCCAGGCTTTGGTAGCTGGTAGTCAGAGCACAGAGGCAGGCACTTCTCTGCAGTCACTAATTGCTGGGCCCAAGCTGAGCTCCTCCATGAGAATGGCAGAGTGGTACAGAAGGGCATCAATACCTATCCTAGCCACTGAGGAACACTGCGGTGCACATGGGTTTGATATGGGAAGCACCACGCAGCCATTAGCTCACCTGGCAGTAGGTCACAGCTCCAAGAGGAGCAGCCAGACAAGCTATGAGCGGCAGTCCATGGCTATGTGGAACATCCAGCCATCCTGTACTCCCTCACTCACTCTGACTGCTCAACGCCACTGGAGCACAGTGAGTGTCCTCAACACTTCCAGTGGAGGCAGCCGAATGGAGACTACAACTTCCAGCATACAATGTTCCACCCTGACCACACAGCCAGCAGCCCTAGCTTCCAAAGACCACATCTCCCTGCTATCCAAGTGGGCAGCTGCAGCCTGTTACGTTATATGCACATTGGGGTAAAACGCAAAGTGCCACAAAGCCCAGGGGTGGGCAGCATTTCAGTGCCTTCTGCCACAGGAAAGCACAGTGCGGGTTAGATCACTACTCCCCATGCAGTCTCTGTAATGTAGTACGCAGAGAAATGGTTCCCATGGGCCACTGGAGCCGAGATACTTTATTCCATCAACAGATAGACCAGGGCATAACAGGGGAGGGCACTGCAAAGAGGGAAAGGGGCTAGTGACATTTCCTGCTCCTTATGGCTGGGGAACAGCTGGAGGAGAGACAGGGTTCTGCCTCCTTTGCACAATAGGTGTTCAATTCCCATCAACCCTAGAGGGGTCCCTGACCAACCAGAGAGCTAGCAGGGTAAGGGCATGATGGACAGCAGGAATGGCAGGGGGAAAGGGACTGTTTAGAATTCCTTCTCTTCTTCATGCCTCTAACTCCAGCAGCTTTTGGAAGGCAAGGCTTGTGTGCCAGAGACACAACCCCCTGCTCCTTTTTCAGCTTTCAATGCAGAAGAAAGGGTTCCCGCAAGACTAGAACCAGAGATGTTCACCATTCCTCAAAGACTAGAGAACAGGCTAGAGCAGAGGTAGCCCAACAGAGAGAGGGGAAGGCCTGGGGCCATGGCAGCCGCAAATACACCCTGCAACTTGTCCATGCCTACCTTGTCCCTTCCTTGTTGGACTCCAACCTGAACCAGTCGTTGTCAGCATTCTTGTTGTTTTCCACATACTGGGAGGAGAAAGGAAAAGACAAAGCCAGGGAATGGGTTGAGCCCATTACAATTTACAAGACAGGGAACCCCATGAAATCCAAACCCAATACCATGCAATTCATGCCTAGCCTCCCAACACACCAGAAGTTTGCACAGAAACCAAAATTCCTATTCCACTGGGCAAGATGGGTACCTGCTTCACTCTGGGACTAGGAACTGGCTATGGCACCAGATCTCTGTGCTGTGGGGCCACTGCAACCCCCACATGCCTTAGGAGTGGGCAGAGCCTGCACCATGTGCAGAAAAAGGAACCGCACTGGGGCTTGGGTGACTACTGCTGCATAGATGGGAAGGGGCAACCCAGGCCCCCTACAGAGATGGGGGGGGACAACCCTAGGGAGAGGGGAAGGGGCACACTTTTAAGTGTGACACTCTCTTGCCACGCCTGGGAACGGCCACGTCAGCACAGAAGCGGCGCGTGTTCCCCACACTGAGGCCCCGGGAGCGGAGGAGGCGCAGGGGAAGGGGCGTCTCCCAGCAGAGACCCCCAGCAAAGACCCCCAGAAACAGAGCGCTGCCGGGAATCGGTTTCCTGCGGCGCCCTTTGCCGGTGACACCTGTCCGGAAGAGGACCTTGATGAGTGCCTGGTACTCCTCCTTCAGCCGCTGCACCCACAGCTCCCGCTCCCGCGGCCCCGCGTTCGTCCGCAGCAGCGGCAGCTCCGCCACCAGCCGCCGGGTCGCCTCGTCCGCCATCTTTGCGGGGCGGGGGAGGCCGGAAGTGGTGTCAGAACAAGAGGCTTGAGCCGGGCAGAGGCGCCATGTTTCCGGGGGGCAAGTGTGGACTCACCGGAAGTGGCCGCGCATAGGGGCTGGCCGGAGCTGCCATCTTTGTTGGTGGCAGAAGTGGAGGGGGCGGGGCCTGAAGAAGCCCTGACCAATCAGTGCTCACTTGACTTGAGCCAGGGTTAGTTCAGCCCAACTTTTGCAGTGGTGGGCACCTGGCTGGGTGAACTTGCCCTGGAGGGGAGGAGACACAGCGGGGGGTGGGATCCTGGGGGGGCCAGGCCTGGCATGACAAGCTCTACCCCGTTTCATGCTGCCCCTCCCGCTACATGCTTGGCCTTGCACCCCCTTCTCTGCCATGTGAACTGTGCTGGGCCTCCCAGCTCCATACTGCTCCTCCTCCACATGCTCAGTCCCCCCTTCCCTGTGTTCTGGGTTCTGCCCCCCCCCCCAGCTCCATCCTGCCCATCCCCCTATGTGCTGGACTTTTCTGGGTCCCCCAGCTCCATGGTTCCCTATCCTCTTCTCCAGTGTACTGGCCTCTGCTGGGCCTCCAACTCCCCTGTATTCTGGCCTTTGCTGGGCCCCCTCACTCCATGGTGCCCTGGCACCTCAACAGATGGTGGTGGAGTCACCCTGTCAACAAATCCCAGCAGGAGAATCTTGATCTTTTCAAAGAATCCATTGCAAATGTTTACGAGTAGATAAAGATGGGGGGGGGGGGGGGGAGAATCACAAGTGCAAAACTGTTGAATCATCTGTCTATATACAATAATACTGTATTAAAGAAGTGCATAGTGTAAAATCTTTTCTGAAAGCCAGTAACACAGTGGTGATGACTATCGTGAAATATCTGTAGTAACACCATCGAAAGAAATATGGATACTTAATGTTTTCAAGTCTGTGGCTGAATGGGAAGAGTTTCACTCCCAAACAGGAGGGAATGTCACAGTGACCTGTCTCCTATGTTAATTAAGCATGAGAGAATCAAAGCAATTGATGCCATGTTTACACACAGGGGGATGGGGAACCCACAGGACAGGAGGACTAGCAAGAAGCTAGCTCATTGAATTTTGGAAAAGCTAAACAAGGACAGAAGCTGTCTTTGGCTTCCATCACTAGACAGAGACAAGGGAACAGAGTTCCTGCAAGCTGAGAAAGATGGGTCCTTCAACCAATGGGGGGAAAGAGGGGGTGTGGGGGAAAGGAGCGTTTGAAGTCTCTGAGATCTGCATATAGGTGAGGAACCATCTGGAGCCAAGCCCATATCTTGCTTGTTTTAGATGAGTTTTCACTTTTATTTGCTTGTAGCTTCTTATAATGGTAGACCTTTTATTTGGCATCACTTAACCTATGTCCTATTGTTCCTATATTTGTTTTATTTTTACTATAAACCCTCTCAGTGCTGTGTTTAAATGGAAAGGTGTCATTACCCCAGTTAAGTGAACAAGCAGCTGGGTTTTGTGTCTGTAGGGGAACAAATGGACCATATTATTCTTCTGAACTCTCCAGGGGAGGGCTAGACATTGCACAGCACATGGTTCTGTGGAATTTCAGGGCTGGAGATGTGCTGGGCTCCCCTTGCTGGGTATAACCAAAGCTGGAGGAAGTCAGAGTGGGACTCTAGACAGGTGGCTGGGGTCAGAAAGCCTGAACCAGGGCTGTCTGGCATACGGATGCGCAGGGTGTGACCTGGATACTGTTTATCTGGTTCTGAGCATCCCAGCAGCAAAGCATTGTGAGGCACCCAAGGTTGCATAGCAAGTGGTGACAGAGCCCCCAATGGTCTGGATTGCCTCCCGGCCTAGGTGTGTTTAAAGCAATGGGAATACTCTGAGGGGTCAGCTGTGAGCTGGGCACAGGCCATGTGGTTGCAGCCCTTAGGAGGGGTGCTGGATAGAAGATTTGCACTCCGTGAGTGTGTGCAGAGGCCCTAAGCCAAGGACAGTCCTTGGCCTCTTTGCAGACTGGGAAGAGCTACAATTCTGGGGATTCAGAGGTTGGAGCCTCTCTTTGTACATTGGTGAGTGGGCAAGAGGGGACGCTCAACTACAGTTGTGATGGAGGTGGAGGAGTCACCATTGTTCTCCGGGATGGGGTGGGGGGAAGAAATGGGGACCCTTCATTGTTCTCTATGGAGGGAGATTCTCCATTGTTTTCCCTGGGGACTGCTGAGCACTTCGGCTGAGCTGGTGAGTCCGGTCCCCAACAGCCGGAGACAGTGATGCACGCATGCCAACCCAAACATACCAGACAGGGATTACTGGGAGCCTCCCTGGCCCTACCGGCCACACGCTCATTCTCTGCTCCAGGCTTTGCACCATGAGTGACACTGTGAGAAGTCTCATTGGATTTATTTCTCCTGGCAACCCCTCCACCCCTCATCAGGTGATTTCACTGACTCTTTAGCTCCACAATCAGCTCATGCGGACTCCTCTCGCTGCCACAGGAAACACCCAGCCCCGGTCAGCAGCTGCCCCAGGGCTGGTAGGACCTGGCTCCTTAATTACTGCTTCACAGCCTTCTTTCCCGTCTCCACCAGCTTGGTGACGAGCTCCATGAATTCGGTGTGCAGCTGCTTGGCGAGAGGTGAAAACTGCTCGTTGGCCTGCGCCAGATAAGCCCTGGGGTAAAAGATACCAGCTCCTTAGAAATGGGCAGGACTTGGCCAGGGAGACACAGCAGCCAGGGCCCTGCCTGCCCAGGGGGTGTGAGGACTGTGCTGCACACCACATGGGGAAACTGAGGCACAGACAGGGCAAGTGTCCTGCCCAGCTCACACAGGACTCGTTGGTTCCCACCTCCCTGCTCAGACCATGCTGCCTGCAGCAGACAGGGCTGGAAGTGATGTGTGCTGGACTCTGCCTGTTCTGCACTCTCCCTCCAATTCCCCCCAAGACAGCCGTTCCCTCCACTCCTTGCTCCCTGCTGCAGCCCTTACTGTGCCTGGGTCTTTATCTCCTCGGCCTTCAGCTGCTCCGGCAACTGCTTCTGCAAGTACTCAGACACTGTCTGGAAATACTGAGAGAAGACCTCCGAGAGGCCTGGACTTTCTGCTTCACGCTTCACCACAGCACCTGGGGGGCATGGAGAGCTGGGTTAAGCCCCCTGCCTCATGCAAACGGAGGCAATCCATCAGCCCCACAGAGTTCAGGAGAGTCATAGCCCCCTGGCGATTGGAGGAGGAGAGTGGGGTGATTTTCACAGCAACATGGAGAAGGGTCCTAATGATTGTGCCTAGTTACCTGCACTAATCACTAGGCCAGTGATTTTCAAATGTTTTTCCCTGGGACCCAGTTGAAAAAAATAATTTATGTCTGCGACCCAATAATTACATCTTTGATTCCAGTCTTTTGGCAATGGTGGCAGGGGGCTCTCTGCGACCCAGTACTCAGTCCCAACTCGTGGTTTGAAAACCACTACATTACACCACACCTCCTCCCAGAGCTGGGAAGAGAACCCAGGAGTCCTGACTCTCTTCTACCCGCTCCCCTCCCTCCCCGAAGAGGGTGGCAAGGGGGTGCAACTGGGTTTTGGGAGCATACGGGAAAGACTCTCATCCACTAGCTAATCCGGCTCTAGGCCAAGCACTTGGTTCGGCTTGTAGGGAGCTGCTGAGGGTTGGATGTGCAGGGTCCACCCACAATGCACTGGGGCTGTGCCAAGGGGGCGAACGTGGCCCTGGCAAGGCACTTACCTTCCAAGCTGCACACGCAGAGCAACACCACGGCCAAGACCAACGTCTTCATCATGAGAGATGCTGTGGGACCTGTGGGGCAGAGGGGGCTAGGAATCAGCAGCTGCCCCTACCCTCTTGTCTCTGGTTCCAAGTTAGGCTCCCGGGAGGGCCTGATAAAGGAGAGAAGCTCGGGGAAGATTGGGGTGAATTTCCCCAGCAACAAGGAGACCAGCCACAAGAACTCTGTGCAGAGGGGGCAGGACTGTCGGGAGGTGGGGCACCCCTTTGGGGAAGGGGCAGTAACACTGGGTAACGGTACAGGTGCTGTGGAGGGGTAAGAGGCACATTACCAGCCGGGAGGTGATTGCTGGACAGAAGGGCTCTGAGTGTGCCATGCACAGGGGACCCCATGGCCTGGGCACTGCTGAGAGCTGTGGGGAAGAGGGTCACTGCTGACCCACCAAGTATGACACCGGCCCCTTGTCCCTCAGCGGCACTCAGCTTGGCCAGTCCTGTGGGGGGCTCTACAAAGCCAATCTCTGCCACCCCAAATGTGTAGACTAAGTCCCTGGTAGGGAGGGTGATCAGATGTCCCGCTTTATAGAGACAGGTCCAATATTTGACGTTCTTTTTTATATAGCTGCCCATTGCCCCTTACCCTGTCCCAATTTTTCACACTTGCTACTGGTTGCCCTACTGGGAGGTCACAGAAGGCGGAGCAGGCTCAACAGGGAGATTGGGAAGGGGGAAAAAGTGGGGCAACCCCAGAGACAAAGGCCCGTCCACCTCAAGGGGCAGGGCTTGCCTGGTCCCCAGTTCCATCGGCAGCTGGGCAGTGGGACTTCTACAGCCATCAGCCTGGAATCGGCTGTGAGGGACCACGGACTCCCCCCAGGCCCTGCATGAAGAGCTGGAGAAGCTGAGTGCAAAGCAGGCACTTACCCCACCCTGCCAACCAGGGCCTGTCCAAACCATAATGCCCTCTCACGCCCATAGAGGACAGCAGGTCCCATCTTTGCACTAGTGTAAGTGGCCTTAATCCCATTGGTGCCCCGTGCTGGGTTGGACACAGTCTTGCATGTCCGTGTCTCCCTCTGCTGCCTGAAGATCTTCCCCAAAGAGTGTTTCTAGGGCAATTTCTGCCATGGCTCCCCAGCCATGGCAGGGCAGGGCAAGTGGGGAGCTCCCACAGCAGAGGAGCTGGACAGAGCCTTCTCCTGACACTCGGGAAGGGGAGGCAAAAGGGCTGTGTGTCAGTGGCCCAGAAAGCAGCATGTTGGCATCCCATGCGGGATGTGAAATGACTCAGGGTTCAATGGCTCAAAAGACACATGGAAGAGGAAGGAAATAATTCAAGGGTCTGTGATGCTGAGAGCAGGACTCCTGGGGTCAGCTGCTCTTCCCAACCACGTCCCTGACCCCCATCCCGCTTCCCCCTGCTTAGCCCTGCCATAGCCCCAGGTACCCCAGCTCTGTCCCCCACTGTCCTGCTCAGCCCTGCTGGCCATGTGTCTGGTCTCCCACCCTTCACCCATTTCTCAGCTCCCCACTGCCCTGCAGTGGCTCCCCTCCTTCCATCTAGCTAATGTCCTCCAGCCCCACCCAGCAGGGCGCTGCCTGTGGGGGTCTCAGGCTCCATGGCCCATTCCACCCTCAGCTCCTCCAGGGGGGTTGCTGATAGGAGCCAGTCGAGCTGTGGTTCCCCGTCCTAGGAGAGCGGCACTGAGACACTGCCAGCCCATGGCCCAGCACCAGCTCCAGGGTGGCTCTTGCTCTGTAGGTGGCAGACGTGGCACCGTGAGGCACCGTCTGCCCAACCAATCCCATCCTGGGACAGGATCGGAACCAGCATCCTGGGGTGGACACTCTCTCACGGCCACAAGCCAGCCTGGCTGTGTCCCTAGGAAGAGGAGGCGGGTGGGGTGGGGGCAGCTCTCGACTTCCCAAGGAGCGCGAATCTCATTTAAAACAGTCCAACTTTAATTACAGATAATGAACAAGCTCAGCAATGTCCTCGATTCTGCATACAACCCACTCCACTCTGCAAACAGACCCACCCGGACTGCTCACCTGTGGCCTGGAGTAGAAGCTGGTCAGGAATAGCTGGGTGCTCTGGCTCTCAGCCGGGGCGGCATGTGCTTATATCCTCTGTCCAGCTGGCCCAGCCCGCGATGCCCACTCGTTGGTCACCTGGCCGGAATTCGCTGCCGTGCTGGGGAGGGGAATGTGCTGATGCTGGGCTGTGCAATCGTTTAATGGCAAATCCCTGGTAAACAGGCTGGGGCTAAGGGTCGTGCTGAAGGCTGTGCTGGCCAGCGCTGGGCCCGATGCACTAGGCGCTCGGAACAAACACAACGTGGCCAGATGTTAATCAGTGGGTTAAAGCCCAGCTGTGGGGTTGTAGACAAAAGGAGCCCCTGGGATATGGGCTGGAGCCTGGCTGCAGAGGGGCAGGGGAAGCAGACCCATTGCACAGCCCCAGGGAGGAGGGCTGTGGGATCCTGGCACAGAGTGAAGGGTTTGGGCCAGGAGGGCAACAAAGTGGATGGGATTTTTATATAGACTTGATAAATTGAGCCTCAGGCAGAGGTCTGTGCCAGGAAGTGGGCTACAAATGAGATAGTGGGGAGGGACAAGGTAGTGGCGTGCCATACTGTGCCATGGAGGATGTCCTGTGGGCTGGCATGCACCCTGTTGGCATTGTCTCTTCCCCCCATAGTGCTTACCTGATGGGAAGGGGGATCGCACAGTGTATCTGCTGCAGGGACTCAGAGTTGAGCATGGTCCTGGATGTGTCTGACCAAGAGGAAGCTCTGGGGCTTGGCCTCAGCACAAGGCAGAGCAGGTATCAGGCTTCAGAGCAGGTCTCTGCAGGGGTCAGGAAGGAATACCTGCTTGCCCCTCAGGGCAGCACTGGACTCCAGGCCAGGCATGTTCGAGGGGGAGGAACTGGCCATTGCTGCTAAGGACTCCACATTAGCCGGAGCAGATGGGCTGCTCCAGGAAAAAGAAGGGGCAGGAACTGGACCCAGGGCTGTGGGCTGAGCTGGCAGGGCTGACAGCTCTCTCCTGTTGCCCATGCGGGCGCCTGGAGACATTAAATGTTCGGCTAGTGGAGTTGAACAGGGCAGTGACTCAGCCCTGTCTGTCACATGCCCCATAGGGTGGGGATTAACCCTACAACCTGTGTGGGGCACACAGGCCAGGGATTCCAGTTTTTAGGGCCTGGATCCAGAAAGGAGTGTAGAGTCAGCTTTCCTCCTTGACCCCCTACTTGTACCTCCCTCTTGGGCCACCGGCCCCTAAGGACAGCCTATTCCTAGGGCCTTAGCCAACTGGCGACTGGCTACTTGCCATGGAACAGGGCCCCACCACTTGGCAGGAGACTGGAGTCCCTGGGGGTGTCTGATCTGTGGGGCTGTGGCTATTGGGTGGGCAGGGGGGGAGCCCAATCTGCTGCCGGACCCAGAGCCAGGTGCAGGGTGGGGTAGAAGCTGCCTGGATGCCTGAACCCCCCTAGTCCCTGCTCTCCCCCCAAGCAGCCCCACTGGCCTTGTCCAGCTGGGCTCCAGCCCCCCCGCCTGAGGGCCGTGGGGCTGTTCTGAGCTCCAGGGTGAAGGCCAGTATGGCCTAATCTTATCACTTACTGACCGTTGACCTCCAACATGTCAGGATGAGTCAGCAGGGAGGGGGTTTTAATGGCCCTGTGGGAGGGGAGCAGAAGAGCACTCACTGCTCTCCAGTGCCTGTCCTCAGAGGATCTCAAAGCCCTTGAGCAGCCTTTATATATCAGGCCCCAGTCTCGGGGAAACTGAGGCACAGAGCTGCATCGTGACCCACTCGAGACAGCTGAGACCAGCACCCCACCCCACCCCCACTCCTATGCCCTAGCCAATCCACATAGTGCCTTGGAGCGGCTTTCTACACCCTGCCACAGGCCAGAGCCCAGCTGTGCGAACGAAAGCCAGGCTGGGTGGACCCTTGGCACAGACTCTTCCCGTGCTGCAGCAGGCAGAGAGGGACAGCAGAGGTAAACTTTCCCTAACTCAGACATGGCTCCTTGGCCAGTAGCAGCAGACAGGTTGCTTGCTCCCTCCTACTGTCCCAGGTCAGGTCTCTGTTGCTGGCTCAGTACCAGGGACCTTCTGGCCTCAGGATTGTGAGGAGGTGAGGTGCTGCCCTCTGAGCATGGGGGCTGTGGGGAGCCCAGGGCCCGCTAGCACATGTCAAGAGGCAGCCCTGAAGGAGGGTGAGCAATCTGCTGGCCAGGGTCAGGTGAGGGGCGGGCTCAGCTGGTGTGAGGCCTTGGAGGGAGGGAATGCAACGGGCTCCTTTGGCAGGTCCCCTGTGCATGTCAGGTGTGGGCTGGGGGTCTCACCGAGAGCAGAGCCCAGGCCCAGCTCCATTGAGGCCCAGAGGACATGTGTGTACTGTAGACAAACCCCGAGAGACGCTCAAGCCTGGAGCTCCGAGCTGGACGGCTTGGTGTCTTCTGTGAGTGGCACCATCAAGTTTCTCATCCCTGCCCTCCAGCCATTTGCTCAGACATACTGCAGACTGCTAGAGGAGATGCACACATTGCACTCTCACCTCTTCGTCAAGTGTTGCATCTTTTTTGTTCTGGTTTTCCTTCATTTAAAAAAAAAATGGTTGGTGGGTGGAATTTTGCTGCTAGCTCCTTGTGTATAGCGGAGTCTTAGGGGTGGCATTCCCCCCACTGTAGGCCCAGTTACAGTTACCCAGATCATCTTAGCATCAGTGTTTCTTGACCTTTCCCCTAGCATCTGTAACCCCAGTATTGCTCTAGGTGATTTGGTATCCCATACAGAAAGAGTTCACAATCAGCTCTGTTCTATGCCAGCTCTACTCCCCATTGGCACAGCCCCACACCCCTCCCTCTGGGATATGTCTACCCTACAGGACCCAGACAGGAACTCCCATAAAGCCCAGAAGTGTCTGAGGCTCAGCCCCATTTCCCACATCCCAACACAAACCATCATGGCCAGCTGGCTCCTCTCAAAAGGCTACATGGGTGCTCCCCTGCCTGGCTGCTTCTCTGTCATGAGTCTTTGTTGAGAGAAGCCCATGTCCCTCTGTGCAAAGGGTCAGTGCCACCCTCACAGGGGCGGTGCAGAAGGCAGACCTTTGCTAGGCTCTTACTCCACAGCTGGGAATACACCCAGGACAGGAAGATCACAGCAGACTCTAGGGGGATGCCAGGGGGGCAGGCCCTGCTGTGCTCCCATCCCCAAAGTTAGATAACATGAGGGCAGTGCAGAAGACCTGCCAGGCTCCTTCCCTCACCAGCTCAGTCACCGTGTATTTGTTTGTTTCCAGGAAAGCCCTGTATTGACAGTGGGCCCAGGGGAGTTAGCAGGGGCTGGGAGCCCAGGGCCCTGCCTCTGACCAGTATGGGTTGCACTCCACCTGGGTCAAAGGGTATACAGGGAGTGTGCGGGAGCCTCCATCCACACAATACATGCCCCCAGCCCCTCCCCAGGAGGGACTACCTGGTGAACCTGTGCTGTGTGATCAGGGGTCACCGGAGGGAGTGCTGGGGAGAAAGGAAGGCTGGTGAGGAAAAGAGAAGAGAAAGAGGCTCCCTCCCACTGTCAGAATAAGAGCTGCATGGGGAGAAAACAGGGCCCACCTTATCCCTGCAGATACAGCACCCTACCACCTCCCATGCGCCCCAACTAATCCACTCTCTCATTCAGCAGCCAACACCCACATGTGCTGTGCCCCAGCCCTTCATTCATCCAGCTCATCACTCCCTATCCCTCAGCTTGGAGCACCCCCAGTAAACCACAGCTGCTCGGCCCACCCCCATGGGTCCTGCAGCCTGTCAGTGGCACCAGTGCTGCGGGGGGGGAGGCTGCCTGGATGGGGTTTGTGTAGGATTGGTCCAGGGGTCCCTCCCCCACAACCAAAAATGCTGGGGGGAGGGATAGTGGTCACCAGGTGTGTCTCAGTGAATCCAGCCCCACTACAGCCATGGGGGTCAGGATCACTACCCCCATTGTGCAGATGGGGAAACTGAGGCAGGGAGCCAGGTAACAAGTGCTGTTCAAGGTCACGGAGTGGGTTGGTGCTCCTGACGCTGATCCTTTCGTGAGCTATCTGTGCCTATTGATGCTTGGCAATGGGTCAGAGTGGGGCCAGGCTGGGGCAGGGCCCAGCTGCCAGCATAAGAGGCGGGCGCTGGGCAACACTAGGGATCATTAATGGGAACAATGGGTATGAACAAAGGAGCCTCCAAAGTCACTGAGGCTTCAGCCCTAGCGGTTCCTGCGGGCCCAGAGTGCCCGGGCCAATAATGACACGCGCGGCCCGGGGGGCGGGGCTGCCCGTTTCCAAGATGGCGGCCCCGGCTGCTGCTGCTGAGAAGCCACTTCCTGCGGGGGCGGGTGCCCGGGAGCAAGATGGCCGCCCCCAGCAAGCGTAGGGGGAGCGGAGCCCAGCGCAGGGATTGGGACCTGTGAGTGCCGGGCGCGGGGCAGCAGCGCCCCCCCAGACGGCGAGCTCCCCGGCAGTCAGCCCCCCAATCCTGCCTCTGCCAGCTAGCTTCCTAGCCCCCGCCTTGGGCTGTGCCGCAGCAACTAGCTTCCCCCCCCAATACCCTCTCGTCCCCCGTGCCCCCCAGCTCCCGTGGGCGGCCAGGTCCCCCGTGCCCCCCA
>ML686045.1:203033-231032 GCA_007922175.1 Pelusios castaneus
GGGCAGGTGTCGGCCCCCGCTGTGTGTCATGTGCCTGGGGTTCCAGGGGCAGCCTGCTGTGCTCCGGTTGGGGAACACGCAGGCACCTGTGGATTCTACCCTCTCTGTGTGTTCATTTCCCAGACTGGAGGCAGGGATTTGGGGGGGGTTTGGAGGGTGGTTCTACCTCTGCATCCCAGGGGCAGGTGGTGTGGCCTGAGGTGCGATGGGGAACGTGCTGGCACCCAAGCCCCTCTTGCACAGGCCTCTGCGCAGGGGGGAGCCGCTTACTAACCCGGGTAGTTTTGATGAGCTCCACCGGAAATGCAAAGGTGAGTCTGGGCAGTCCGTCTTGTGGCAGAATGATTGGGGCAGGGACGTGCCATGCTGAGAGGACTGGAGAGAGGTTTTTTGCCAGGCACTGCCTGCATTGGGTGTGGATGCAGCTCCCAGCTGTTCCTGGTCTGGTCTTCTAAAGCAGGGGTGCTGTGACACTTAGCTCTCCTGTGTGTCCAGGGTGCTGCTCTGTGCTGCAATTGGTTACACCTGAATGACCATGTTTGGATGGGTGGCGAGTTAACGGGAGCCCTCAAACTGTAACTTGTGGTAAATGGCTGGGGAAGCTGAGGGCTGGGTCCTGGTTGGAGTGGGGGGTTTCCACCCATTTCAGTGCAAAGACTAGTAATGGTTGAGGGAGAGTGGTGGTAAAGACCCCAGGATGCCATTCTTCCTAGTGGTTGACCTTATTGGGACCTGTCCAGACTTTGGGGCCTGGAGAATGGAGGAGCTGGCTGCCCTTGCTCTGGTTCTGTGGACTCTTGCACTTTGCTGTCTAAGCTCCTGACCCTCCCCTCTCCTTGTAGAAGTCTTCCCCCAGCAAATGGAAGGAGTGAAACTGATCATCAACAAATCCCTGAGCAGCCACTTCCAGGTCAGTCCCTCTGACTGCTTCTTTCCCTACTGCGAGTGGAGCTGGAGTGCCCCTTCAGGTGTACTCCTTGACCCCTCTGCAAGGGCTGAGCAGCCGGGATCCCCAGTGGGATGGAGATCAGGGATGTGGGTCTGCTCCCTCTTAGAGGGGGCTCAAAACCCACCAACTTGGTAGCTATTGACAGGCTGTTTGGGAAACTCCTTCCATTGGCAGCTGATGCTAGCTGGATCAGATCTGTGGTGTCAAGGTGAAGGTGTTGCCAGGATCCGGGTAGGGGATTGGTGTGCCGTGCTGGGGCTTTGTTCTCCTCCCTCTCTTCCGAGTGCAAGGACACACATAACCTAATGTTTGCTCTGGGGTACGGTCTGTGGAGACTACCTGTCCCAGGGTGTAGTGCAGCCAGTCAGGTTCACACTGGGCTCCTGCAGCCTCCAAGAGATGGGGGAGGCCTTGGAGAAGGGGAGCCGGGGCTGGCGGCCGGGCTGTGGGTGGCAGAGGTCAGGTGGCACTGTCCACACTGGTTGAGCTGGAAGGAGCTGCAGCCCTTGGGAATAGCATAACATCCTACCCCAGCCTGACCCCCTTATGTCCTCTCCAGATTGCCCACACGGTTCACATGAGCACAGTTGGCCAATCCAGCTACCACTTCAACACCACCTACGTGGGAGACCGGCAGCTCAGCCCCACTGAGGTGAGCTGGGACCCAAATGCACCAAGTCCGGGGCTAGGAGCCAGGCATCTGGGCTCAACTCCCAGCGCCAGAATGAGGGTCTGAGACGCCCAGATCTCAGTACCCCATAGCTCCCCTTGTTGTCAGTGGAGGGTGTCGGCTGTCTGGTGTACTTAGTGGTAGCTGAGCATGCTAGAAAATCTGCCCATGAAAGCAGTGGGCTGTGACCAGGACTCCTGGGTTCTCTTCTGAGGTCTGTGACGGGTTCAGATCCCTTCCCCCATTTCTGCAGTAGGTCTGTCCCGGTGTTCCGCAGGTGCATGGGGGATGGTGGTGCATGAAGTGTGTTCATGAAAGCTGGTGGCTCACTCTGGGGCTAGGGAAAAGCAGAGCAGGGGGAGATGCTACTTGTGGTAGAGACCAGAGCCTCTTCACAGGGAGCTGGGTGAGGGATGGGGCCCTGGGGTTTCTGCTCCTGCTGAGAGATGTATGGGTTGCCCCGCACAGACTGGGTTCCCTGGGAGGTGAGTGTCTGAGCCCCAATGGGGGTCCCTCTCCCTGCTGGGTGGGTGCTGTCACCAGCAGCTTTTTCTCTGGGAGCCGGCCTTGCTGCTCACCCCCCATGTGGGTTAGAATCCCTGGATCCTGCTCACATGGGCATCTGGCTAGTGCCATCATGCCAGGCACTCTCAGAGAGTGCCGGGCAAACCAGGCCAGGTGTCCGAGGAGCTGTGACCCATGGCAGCAGCCCTCTCCTGCCCCCCTTTGGAGGCATCTTGTGGCCACAAGCTGGCTCTAACGCCCATCCTTCTTTGGGCGCTCCTTGCTATCAGACTGCAGTTTGATGGAGGTGGGCTGGGTCCTGCAGGGCCTGGTGCTGAATAGGATTCCAGCCCCCCAGCCAGGGAGAGAGCCTGGCACCTGAAAGTGACCTGAAGGCCCCAGAACTCATCAGGCAAGAGAGACGACCTGGCATTCCCCTGAATTTTGAAGCCATCACTGGATTCTCTGCCACCTGACTCAGGATATTTGAATGTGGCTTGCTGACAGCAGCCCCACCCTAGGGGATTGGCACGGCCGCATGTGTGGCCAGGGCCAGATTAACTGGTCCAGGGGCCCTGGGCTGCCCCCCACTGTGGGGCTCCCTGCCTCCACCATGGGGTTCCACTGTAGGGGCTGGGCCCCCACATCGCTGGGGGGGCCCTGAGGGCACTCCCGCCTGGCCCCACTCCAGCCAGTCTGCCAGGGGTTGGGGAGGTGGCGGCGGCTGGTGCGCAGCGCAGCAACCCCCATGCTCCTGGGGAGCTGTGCACTGGGCTGGGCCCGGAGTGCAGGCGGCGCCAGCTAGCCCCGCTCCCCCGGTGGAGCGAGCAGGCTCTGGCCTGCCCCACCTCTGGGGTTGGACTAGCTGGCTCAGGGGCAGGGTGGAGCACAGAGCCTCCTCTCCCCCCCGCTCTAGGGCTGCGCCCGCTCCTTTCCACAATGCCAGTAGGGGTCTCCAGATTAACATAAGGGTTTTAGGGGCTGGAGTCCAGGGCCCCCTTTTTGGCCAGGGCCCAGGGCTTAAGCCCCTGAAGCCCCTTTGATAAGCCAGCCCTGTGTGTGGCCCAGTGGACCAGGGCTCTCTCCTGTTAGACACAGCTCGGGAGGTGCCACTGGGGGGAGCAGGAGAGCCCAGCCTGTGTTAAGTTTCTAGCTTCTGCACTAGGGCTCAGGCGTGCACAGGAAACCCAATGAGGGAGGGGTGTATGAGGTCTAGGATGCGGGGCAGAGCTCCAGGTGTGGAGGAGGAATGCGGGGTGTCCCCGCACAGATAGTGCTTCCAGGAGGCAGGCTGAGATCCTACAGAATTGCTGCACCTGGGCCCTGGCAGGAGGGAAGATTCCTGGAGCAGGTGGGTCCCTTGCCACAGCCGGAGGGATGCCATCCGAGGTGTGTCTGCAGCTGGCATGGGGCAGTGACCTGGCACGTCCCGCCGTAGCCCCATCCTAGCATTGTGCCCTGTCGCCCTGCAGGCCTTCCCCACGCTCCTTGGGGACATCGACAGCTGCGGCAGCCTCCATGCTCAGGTGCTGTACCTGGTAGCGGAGCAGATCCGCACCAAGGCGGTCTTCCAGGTGAGACCCTGCAGGGGATCAGGCATGGGGCAGGGAATGGAGGGGGGGAAGGCGGTGGGTGGGGCATGGGGAGGAAGGCATGATGTGAGAGAAGTGGGGGGCACAGCATGCATGGAGGTGAGGCATTTGGGGTGTGGGAGAAGTGGGGGGCGAAGGGGGTGTGTGTGAGAGGAAGGGTTTGCTTAACGTTTGAGGTGCTTTGACACTGGCTAGGATCAGGGTGGTCGCCACTCTCTCACCGCTAATCTGGTAACGGCGATCCCCTGGCGCTAGGGGGGCTGGGGCCCAGCCTGGTCCCTGCTAATTGGAACTCTCTGGGGAGGCTGTAAAAGCAGGGGTGGCTGGGTGGAGTGTCTCAGGGCAAGGTGTGGGGTGGGGCATGGATTGGGGTGGGGCCGTGGGGCAGGATAGGACGTGAGACATGGAGTGGGATGTGTGGCTGTGTTGGGGTGTGGCTGTGGATCAGGTTTGGGGTGTGGGGAGCATGGAATGGGGCAGGACCTGTGGCTGTGATGGGGTGGTGGCATGGGGCGGCGTGTGTGTGTGGCTTGTCATGGGGCGGTGGGGCAGCAGGGCCTGGGCAGAGGGTGCCGCGCCCCACTCTGAGGCCCCGCCCCCTACCACAGACGCAGCAGGCCCGGTTCGTGACGTGGCAGTTCGATGGGGAGCTCCGTGGCGACGACTACACAGCCACGCTGACGCTAGGCAACCCCGACGTGCTCAGCCAATCGGGTGAGCCCGGCCCAAGGGCCCTGTTCTCCTGATGCACTTCCTATCCTAAAGTCTCCCGTCACTAGCTCCTTCTGTCCCCTGCCTGTCTGAGCCCCATGGCCCAAGACTCGGTGCCAAGAAGCCCCTCTGCCCCCTCTAGGGTGTGGACAGCCTGGGGCCCAGCCCTGTGTCCATGCAGGCTAGCAGCTGGGTGGCTGGCTGTGAAATCTCCATGTTGTGGGGCTAATGAGCCCCCCCCCCCCATGTCAGATGGGGAGGGCAGCGTGGGCTAATGTCCAGGACTGTGGGGAGGGCTGGGAGTCAGGACTCGTGGATTCTGGCACTGAGTGGCTGTGATCTTGGATGGGCCCCGATCTGCTCAGTGCCTCAGTTTCCCGTCAGCTGGCTCCAGGAGGCAGTGCTGGAAGGTGCTGTGCTAGACCAGACCTTACCATTGTAGTGATAGGCGGTGGGCGCGGGGTCTGGCACTAAAGATCTCCCCTTCCCTGCAGTCATCCTGGTGGCACACTTCCTGCAGAGCGTGACCTCGCGGCTGGTCCTGGGCGGGGAGATGGTGTATCACCGGCGCCCGGGCGAGGAGGGCGCCATCGTCACCTTGGCAGGGAAGTACACGGGTACGAGGACTTGGTAGCTGCTGCTGCTGCCCGCCTAGTTGACTGCATCAACATGGCCTGTGGGAGAGCTGAGCCATGGGGCTGGGGAAAGGCGGGAGGCTGGGGGGCAGGCTGTTCCAGAGCACACAAATGTCATGGCACAGCTGGTACCCCTGCTGAGAGACCCCCGGGAGTGGGAGGCATCGTGGGGGCGGGCTGCAGGCTGGGACAGGGGAGCATTGATAGACCAGGTGGGGGGAGTGCATGGTGGGGATAGTAGGGAGCTGTGGGTCGGCACAGAGGGGCATCGCAGGTGGAGCCTGAACAGCGCCTACCCAAGCTCCCATTCCATTGTGCTCCTGAGCGAGTTAGAGAGTTCCAGCCCTGCGTCCCTCAGCAGCCCGTCCACGCTCTCCAGCCTCACTCCCTCTGTATCTCCGCAGCTCTCAAATGGGTGGCGACGCTGAACATTGGTTATGGGGGGGCCCATGCCAGCTACTACCACAGAGCCAACGAGCAGGTGAGCTCTGCGCCCCCGGGGCTGCCCCCATCCTTCATGGCAGCCGCGGGTGCCTCTCACCCCACATCTCCCCTGCAGGTACAAGTTGGGGTGGAGTTTGAGGCCAACACCCGGCTGCAGGACACGACCTTTGCCTTTGGCTACCAACTCAACGTGCCGCAGGCCAACATGGTTTTCCGAGGTGAGGGGGGATAGAGAGCTGCCCCGTGCTGGTGCCAGCCTCACGCAGGGGCCAGGGCTTCCCAGGAGCTGTTTTACTCCCAAATTCCCTGCCCTGCGGTGCCAGGAGGTGCAGGATCACCTCCCACAACATGGTTGCATCGTCCTGGAGAGAACGAACTGGGACTCGGACGGGGGATGTTTACAGTTGGGGGCTTCCCAGCTGCAGTCCAGGACTTTGGACATGGACGCCTGCCACCAACTTGCCGAGGGCTGGCCCAGCCCTGGAGCCCATCCCGTACTCACCCTTCCCTGCTCCTCTGTCCCATGTGGGAATGTCCCAGCTTTACTGTCCAGCCCGCAGCACCATCTTGAAGCTTCATGGCAGCAGAGCCCCTGGCTACCTTATCACTGGCCTAGACTGCCTGAGTGACGGGAATCTCCCCACTTATGAGCAGTACAGGGCCTGTTACACACAGCAGAGCTATTTGGATCCCATCCAGTAGGGGGAAGTGGCGACCCACCAGCCTATCCATTGTGCGTTAGACATTATGATTAGAGAAAACCCCTGCACCCACCCAGCTGGTCCACCTGCCCTGGGACTGGATCAGAGCCAGGGCCCCTACAGGAGAAATCCCCCATATCCCATCTCCCTCTGAGCCAGTCAGTCGTCCTTGCCCCAGAGCTGGATTGGAGCCAGCATCCCCTATCAGGGAAATACCCCATATCCCCGGTGTTGTTTCCTTCATCCTTGGGCTGGATTGGAGCCAGCACCCCTAGAGGGGAAGGGCCCTATGTCCCATTCCTGAGCCAGAGCTGTTCCCTCCGAAAGGAAAGGTAAGGCTTTCTCCTGCCTCTGTTCCCCTTTTGCCAGGGCACTGATCCAGCAGTGGGGGCTGACCCACAAGTGTACTGAGTGCTGGGAACACGAGGGGCTGGGATGGCCACCAGATTCTCCGTGACTCAGCCTGTGGATGACTGGTGGCTGCAGCTGATGGGTGCTCAGCCTCAGCCCAACAGAGTGCCCCTTGCATGTGCTCCTGGCTGCTGTCCCCTCGCCAGCTCCCTGCACTGCTGTGGGCCGCTCCTCTTGTTCAGCAGTGGCCCCGGAGGAGCTGGAACCGGGAAGGAGGAGCTGTTCAGGCAGATAGGTGCTGAGTGCCTGCTCTGGGCCCCAGGCAGGGAACATGAGGGGGACGGGTTGTGAGTGTTGGGCACTCGGGGGAGGCCATGAGCCCACTGCAGCTGGCCTTCTCCAGCTGGGGGGGGAGGGGGCATTTGAGCTGTGGTGGCTGGGTGGTGCTCTCTGAAGGTTGCTGCGGGGGGCGATGCACCCAGCTGCCCAGTGGCTCCTGTCCCTTCCCCTGCAGGTCTCCTGGACAGTAACTGGTGCGTTGGGGGTGTCCTGGAGAAGAAGTTACCGCCCCTGCCTGTCACCCTGGCCCTGGGCGCCTTCCTCAACCACTGGAAGAACCGCTTCCACTGCGGCTTCAGTGTCATTGTGGGCTGAGGGGGCGGTGCCCTCGTGGGGCTCCTTGCTTTTGCCCCAGCCCGTGGGGGCACAGCGAAGCCTGGCGCCAAGTGGATCCTGACCAGCTTGCTCCAGTGGGAGCAAGATCCTGCCTGGGACGGGCCCCGCTTACTAGGGCCCGCCTGCCGCCTTCCTGCCTCAGGGAGCCTTTGTGCCATGAAGCCAGTGCCCTGCTGGGGCTGGCCTGCAGCTGGTGCTGTCCCGGGCGGCTGCTCCTGCATCCACCAAGATGTCTCAGACCCTTGCCAAGGTGGAGTCCCCCCAGGACTATGAGTTGGAGGCTCCGTCTCTGCACCTGCTCTGTGCCCTGGATGAGGGGTGCCTGTCCTGTGGGGGGGAACTCGGGGGCTTTGTGTGACATTCTCACTCTGTATGATGGCTGAGAACCCTATTAAAGTGTTTGGGCTGATGGGTGGCTGGCGTCGCTGTCTTGATAGCTCATCAGGGTGTCTGCATGCACGCATCCTCCCTGTGGGTTACGGCTCAGCCGCAGAGGTGGAGTTGACACTCGGCCGTGGCACCGGGCGCAGCCCTGGTAACTGGGAGGCTGCAGCTGTTTGGCCCCTGGCTGATCAGAGCTGTGCCGTGTGATGATGGACAGCTGGTATCTGCACGTGGAGCAGCATCTGTTGCTCTCTCTGAAGCAGAGGGGAGCAGCCAAGCTCTGTGCGCCCCCTCCTGACTCCTCCAATTCCTGCCCAATGGGGGGAGAATTCCTGGTGACGGTGCCCACCATGGGCCTGGTGGGGTCTGGGCTCCAGAACAATTGTGTGGTAAAGCGAACGCACGATGGGGGGCTGCACTGAGCAAGCCTGTGGAGGGGAGCATGAACAGTTGAAGGGGGACAGTGGGGGGCACTGGCATGGGTATGATGCCACTGGAATCCTGTGCCCCATTGTGGGACCATCCGTCCAACTAGAGCTTAATAGATTGGAGAGGGGTCAGAAAAGAGCCATGAGAATGAGTCAAGGATTAGGGTGCGTCCAGATTTAAAACGCTACACAGGGACAGCTTTGCCACCGCCAATGGAGGGGGTTCTCTGGCTGCTCTAGGAACCTGCCTCCCCGAGAGGTGGGAGCTAGGACTGTGGAAAAATTCTTCTGTCAACTTAGTGCTCTCTGTGTGGCTTTTTCTCAGCCCTGAGAAACATAGCTTTTCAATGTAAAGTGGCCCTAGAAATCCTGCCTTACGGCAATAGCCTCAAAGAGCTCAGTATAAAGAGAAGATTAAGGAGTGACAATCACAGAGTGGAGCCATAGAAATGTAGAGCTGGATGTGACCTCGAGACATCATCAGAGACCAGAACTTTGATACGGAAGGGCTCTTCAATCTGTCAAGAAAAGGTCAGAAGATCAAATGGCTGGAAGTTGAAACTAGCAAATTCTGCCTGGAAATAGGGTGAAGGTAATTAACCAAGGGGACAATTTACCAGCAGTCCTGGTGGATTTCCCATCACTTGGCGTTTTAAAACCAGGATTGGCTGGTTGCTTTCATCAAAGCTTTGCTTTGGTTCAAGCTGGAATGAGTTCAGGTGGGTTCCGTGGCCTGTGTCAGACACGAGACTCTATCCCAGTGGTCCCTTCTGACTAAAAATGTGAATTAAATGGTCATGGAGCTGCCTGGGTTGGTGACAGCTTGCTGTAGCATGGGGAATGACTCACTTGCTGGTGGATTCTCTGTATCTTAAAGTCTTTAAATCATGATTTGAGGACTTTAACTCAGTCCTAGGTTAGAGGTTTATTACAGGAGTGGGTGGGTGAGGTTCTGTGGCCTGCATTGTGCAGGAGGTCAGACTAGATGATCACACTGGTTTCTTCTGACCTTTGAGTCTATGAAAGAGCAGCGTCACGTGGTGGTGTCACCCTGCCCCTGGCTGGGTATCTGGGCTCTGGGCATGGTCCTGTGCCCAGTGATAGCATAGTCTTGTGCATAACATGACACCTGCCTTCTGAAAGGCAGAATGGGTGAGGTCTGGCTCTGGTGTGTTCCCAGCTCCGCCTGGAGCAAGCTCTCTGGCCGCCTTATCATAAATGGGGGAACCACAGGCTGCCGAGGGCTGGTGTCTCGTGATGCGTGACTGTCAGCTGTCTTGCAGCCTGGCTGAGCCCATTCCTCCAGCTGGGCTGTAGTTGCTGCTGTCCGTCACTGTGTGATCCCAGTGGGGAAGCAGGGGCCAGGAAGCCGAGCCTGTGGCTGACCTGCGGCAAGCCAGTTAGTCCCAAAGCGCTCACCTATCCCAAAGCGCTCACCTATCCCGAGGGTGCCCTGGCCACAGTTGCAGCTGCATGCCCTGCCCAGGGGAGGCAGCGTTGACTTTAGCCTGCAGTTTATGGTCTCATGGAAATGATTTGACAGCTAGTTTGTTGGATGCATGTATGGAGCTGCAGGGCTCACGGCAGCCAGCTTCCCCTGAGGTCTGTGACCTTTGCTAATAAGGGCAAATTCTCACTCAAACTGAGTCAGAGCAGGGACGTGAAACCAGGTTTCCCATGGTCCAGGCTGCAGCTCCGGGGCCCTCACAATCTCTCTGGAGCTGTTCCACGGGGTATCAATAATTAACTGTTCAGTGGGGCAGGCACGACCCTGCTGCCAGCATTCAAGGCACTAATCCCAGGATGTGCGTCTAGTCCTTGCACCAGCGACCCAGCCTGATTGTGCTCTGCTGGGGAATGTCTAGTGTGTGAACCCTGCCAAGGCATCAGCAGGAGTTAGGTGCTGAATGCTAGGTCATGGATCCCTTTATGGCAAGCAGCTCAGCCCCCCCTTCCTCAAGGGCCCTAGAGGCTTGAGTAGCTGGGCTGTGATACTTCACCATTTGGATGAGACAGTGGCCAAATGCCACGCATGGGAGGGGAGGAGTGGACCTGGGCCCTCCCAGTGGCATTCTGGTGGTGTTGGGGAGGACAGCAGGGTCCCTGTCCAGGTGTGGGTGTTGAGATTTGCATGGACTCTGCCCAGGGGGCTGCAACTGCAGTGTGGCCCATGTCTGTGAGGTGCCCCCCATGGGTCCCAGCGGTTCTTACATGTGAGAATGAACTTGATATTCTTCCCCAGTAAGAATGGTGCCTGGTGTCACCGTGTGCCCCCCAGGCTCCATGGAAAAGCCCTAGCCAAGACTACAGTGCTCTGTGGTGACACTTTGCCTCTGAATCTGCCCCAGTCGCCCTCAGCCTCCTCCCCTCTAGGCCCAGAATCGGCTCTGGAATCAGCTTTCCACATAAAATTGGTCTAGCCCTTGTTCAGAAGCCTGTGGAAATGGGCCATTAATGGCTGCAGAGATGGCTCTCTGGGTCTGCGGGGAGCCTGAAAGCAGGGCACCTGGGGAAGGTGCGAGGCGCCATATTCATGGTAAACGGCCCCGGACTCTGAAACCTAATGATGTCCTTTCAAATGCCACTGCTCTTGTTAGGGGGATTTACCTCAGAATCCCAAATTTCCTCCCTCAGGACTAACCCCTCTGCCATGCCCCCCTGCTTGTCCTCCTCTCCCCCCATACCAACTTCCCACCCTATCCTGGTTGCTGAGAGGGATGGGGAGGGACACAGACATGCAGTACACACAACATGCAGTGTACATCAACACAACACGCTGCGTAGAGAGACTGCAGATACAACACATACTGCACTCAGCCTCCCAGCATGCATGGCACACAGACACATACAGCACCATGTACTGCGCACAGATGCAACATAAGCTGCGTATGAACACGGCCGCAACATGCACTGCACAGACTGACACACAACATGAGCTGTATACGGACAAGACACGCACGCACGCACGCACATCAACACGTTGCCCACACACACAACTCAGCTGCACGTGGACGCTCACTAGTCACTGGAGCAGGGATGTGGACTTTGGTCTCCCCGTGAGGGCGTCACTCTTCCTCCCTGGCCCACGACTCTTTAATGATTTACTCCCAGTGGCCCAGCCCTCCTCAGTGCACTCCCCTGGGAGGGCAGACTCAGGCTTCTTCTTACCAGCTGGGGGGGTTGAACCTGGCTCTCCCATGCCCCAGGAGATCAAACCAACCCCTGCCTGTAAGAGAGAGGCTGTTGCTGCCCCCTTTTATAAATGACCCTCATGTCACCCCCAAAATGTTTTTAGCCAGAGCTGGTGGGTGAGGTGATGATGGAGGGTCAGCAACTTGGCGGCTGGAGCTGTGTTTTTCAGCAAAGAAACTAGTCAGCTGAAAAGTGTCACCCATCTCTGAGTGACGCACACATAGACATTGACACACACAGACACAGACACACATGCTGTAACCCCAGGGAGCAGTGGTGCGATGGCCAGTGACCCAGAATTTGTCCCTAGGGGCGTGTGCTGGGTGAATGTGGCTGTGCACCATAGTGAGAAGGGCAGGTGCCAAGGTGGCAGATGGAGCCATGCCTGGCAGCAGGACTGAGGCCTGGGGAGAAGCTGCTGGGCACAACTGGCCAGCACCCAAGCTGGGAGGGGCGAGGGCAGTGACCTACGGCTTGCAGCAGAGCCAGCCTCCTTGTGGCATAAAACACCTGCCATAGCCTGACGCTCCCTGGCATCCTCTCTGCTGCACATCACCGCACAGCCTGGGCCTGCCACATACCCTCAGCACCCAGTGTGCACCCTATTCACTCCCTCCTGCAGGGTCTCTGACCCCCTCCTCCCTGCTGGCTCAAGAGCTGCCCATGAAGCCCGGGCTGGGCTCCTTCCCTCCGGTTGGTAGCCCGTTCAGGCTGGGATGCTGGGACCAGCATCCCTGAAGGGGCGGAGCTCAGTGGTGCAGTGTGGGTCAGCAGAATGGGAAGGAGGGGTCAGGGACAGTGATGAGAGAGGGTTGAGGGTCAGGGACAGCTACCAAGGACAGAGGGTCAGTGGGGGCAGGGAGGCTGCTGGGGAAAGGTCCTGTGCCTCAGTTTCCCGCTGTGAACAATGAGAATGGCCCTGCTCCTGTAGTGGGTGGGGGTGGGGGAGAATGATCCACACCTGGAGCAGGCCATGTTTTCAAAGAGTTCTGCCCTCCCCACCCCTCTCCCCATGCACAGAGGAGGCACCAGATAGGTGGTTGCCAGGTGTAGCAGGGCCCTGGAGCGAGAGAGGGGTGTGTGTGGGGGTGTGTGTGTGGCTTCCCCTCCCCCATTAGAGACACAAGGAGAGTGAATAAATAAACGAGGCTTTAATTTGGCCCCTAAAGTGTGCTAGTGAACGGCATGTCCCAGGCCCCCTGCCCCCAGTCTCTCATACACCCTCACTGAGCTGTGACCCCAGGTGTCACAGTGCCACGTCTCCAGACACAGCCATGGGGCTGTGAGGGCAAGGTGGGGCTGGCATGGCAGCTTGGCCTGGAGCTGTTGGGTGGCTGTGGCTATGCTCCAGGTGTGGACCCACCCCAGAGCGCCAGAAAGGAAAAGCACGTAGGGCAGGGGCGACATGACATTGCTGTGTGTAATAAAGGGGCGATATCCGGGCCTGGGGTGAAGCTGGCCCCTTCCCATTGCTCTACTAGGAGTATCTGGGCTGCCGTAAACAGCAGCCAGTGATGTGGGGGAGGCAGGTAGGACACCCGGATTCTATCCCAGGGCCCCTGGGCACCATCCTACCCTGAGGACTCTACCCCAATGACAACCCTCAAACGCCCCCTGGTGCCCTGAGTTACTGTGCCCCAGGGCAGGAGAGACCCACGCAGGAAGACCTTGCCGAACCCACAAGGGTAGTTGGGTCAGTGGGCACGGTCTCCTTGGCCCCCCCTCTCAGCTACGCTGGCAGCACTTTTGGGTTCATGGCAGCTAAAATCACAGCCCCAGGATGAGAAGCCAACAGTCAGAGGCTCAAGTCACAACACTGCTTGGTGCCTCAGTTTCCCTGTCTGAAAGGGCCAGTCCTGGGAGGGTCGGGGGTTGAGTGGGGATGTGAAAGGGCTGGGTCAAGGTGAAGCTACTGAATGGGCAGGAGTCCAGGACATGTCCAGGGAGGGACATGACCCATGGTAGGGCCAAGGGGCAGACCCAGGCTGGCTGTACGTGCTGGCACAAACTGGGCTTGGCTCCTCTCCAGCACTGGGCCTGGCTAGGCCCCAGAGTAGATGCTAGCCCCGGGTGACACTGGGCAGACAGGCTACAAGAGGCCCAACTCAAATGGCCATGAGCCCGGTCCCACCTCTGTCCGGCTGCAGTGCCTGTATCTGGGCCTGGCTGGACTCAGGCATCAGGCTCAGTTCTGATCCAGACGCAGGCCGGCGTTGGCCTGTTTCAGTCGTGTGCCTGGGCTGCTCAGTGCAAGCGGTGCTGGCCGGGTGGATCGAGTTGGCTCAAGGCTGCTGAGCCCAAGTTGGATGTGCTGAGCAGAGGGAAGACTATTGAGCTGGAAGCAACAAGTTTGGGCAGCTGGGTTGGGCTGTGGAGCTCGGCAGCAGAGTCCCTGAGCTCCTGGAAAATAGCAGGGTCCTGGCCCCAGCCAGGGTCCTGTCTCTGGCCTCTAGCTGATGATCTCGGAGAGCAGCGGTGTCATGATGGTCAAGTCCTGGATGTGCAGTATCTGCCGTGTGTTCTCCACCTTGAGGGTGCGCAGCTCCGTCAGCAGCAAGAGCAGCTTGGCATAGAGGAGTCTGGGGATGGAGGGAGCCGGATGTCAGCCCTGCTGGTGGTCATGGTGCCTGCCCGCCCAGCGTTCACTTGCCCAGCAGGCCTATCAAAACTGAAGGGTTCTGCTCGCTGCAAAGTGTCTCCTCCCAGGCAGGGCTTCGCTGGCACCTGCTCCCCAGCAGGGGTGGGCAGATGTCTTGTGGGATCTGCACCCTGTCTTCCGCTGGCTGGAAGCTGCACCAGGGGCAGCTGCATTGAGGCTGGGGGAAGCTCAACAGGCCAACCAAGGGGGCAGTATGTGAGGAGAGGCCATGCTGATGGCTGTCCTCAGGCCTGCAGCTCCCTGGCTTGGAGTGGGGCAGGATGGGAGCTGTGCCAGTCGGGGGTGCTGATCTGCTTGTCAGTGTTGCAGGTTCCAGCCAGTGGTGCTGTGAGAGCAGGGCAGAGAGGTGAACCTCCCCACACTCAGGATTCAACATAGCCTGGGCAGGAGACTGCAGAAACTGAGGCACACTAAGGGGAAGGGACCACCCTACAGAGAGGATCAGGGATCGAACCCAGGAGTGCTGTGACCCCCACTAGACCCCATTCCCCTTCAGAGTTAGAACTAGAGCACAGGAGTCCTGACCCGACCCCTATTTTTCCCCCTGGATCTGTCTGGCATTTCATAATAAGTACAGGCAGAAGCTACACTGAAAATTCTTGTGCTAAGAGGCTGCCCCTGGGTGGGATCTGGCTGGGCCCAGCTATGGAGAGGTGCTCCCAGACCATGCCCTCCCCTTCCTTGGCTAGGGAGAGAAACCCCAGTGCCAGGCCGCTCCCGGCAGGGCCACGGGAAAGCAAATGAACCTCTGCCTAGCTGGGGCAGAGCTATGGGCGTGTCACTGCTTCTTCCCTGTGTGTGCGCGTAGGAGAGAGTATCTAGGTTGTGCGTCAGTGGGTAGTGTCCTGAGTGGGGGCGGGGGGCTGCGGAGTGGCACACTGGGGAAGGAGGGTGCAGAGTGGTGGTGGAGTTTTGCACACACAAGTGTTTGTGTTGCTGGGAGCAGGTGCCCACAAATGGCCGCCGAGAAAGCCATCCCCTTAGATGGCTTTGGTTTCTCTGTGCATGCGTTCATCGGTAAGCAGCTGTGTGCGTCACGGCCAGTTGTGTGTGTCATTCCCAGGTGCTGGGCATGGCGGTGTGTGGCCGTGGCTGCAGGGGCGGTCCTGTGAGTGATCATGGAAGGGTGAAAATTCTCCCTGTCCCTGGGGGAACTGCTGGAGGGGGGGAATCCAGATCTGAGGAGAACCAACCCTAGCACTTTGGAGCAGCTCAGAGCACAGAGCAAGGACCAGGCAAGGGACTGAATGGGAACAAGCTCCCCCAGCCTGCGTGTAGAGCACCAAAGCCAGGAGGCATTGTGCCACGGTGCTGCCGGGGTGGCAGCTGGGGAGAACTGGGCCTAGGGTCACACAGAGGCCCAGAGAGCCCAGCTTGGTATTAGCCAGCATGGCCCGTGTCTAATGTTTCCTTGATCCCTATGGCACCAATAAACCTATGCTGACTGGAAACGGCTCTGGGTGTCACCGGCCGCGGTGCCCGGCTCCCTAAAGAAGAGGGAAAAAGCCTCTGCCCTGGTATCTGCTCAGCTGGACAGGCTGGGCAGAGCCCGCTGGAGGCCAGGGGCTCAGTTGAAGCAGGACCCCGGGGTCGGGTCTGGCATATGGACGGGTAACCCCAAGGACTGGCTGAAAGCCAGTGTGCAGCATTGAGCTTCTGAACCCATGGCAGCTCACCTGCCTTCGGGCAACGGGTGCCGTTGGTCAATGTAGCTCTTCAGCGTGAGGGCCACCTTCTCCTGCAGCCGGTCGATGGTGTCGCGTTGGGTGATGCCAGGATGGTCTGGGAGCAGAAGGTAGCCCTGGCGTGAGTGGGCAGGCAGAGCAGGGACCACGTACCCTGGGCTCAGGGGCACTCAGGTGCATATGGGGGGGCTCAGTGCAGGAAGACCAGGGATGGGAGTTACCTCCTGCAGACCGAGCAAGCCCTGGGTCATGGAGGCAGGCCCTGCTTGGAGGGCACAGGCGGTGGGGCCACAGAGATGTCCTTATATGGCAGCATAACTGGTCTGACTGCCCAATGCAGTGCCCATGGGGGGTGTTGGGTGAGAGGGCTGGGCAAGGGTCTTGGCACACCCCTTTGTTAGTGCCCATAGGAGGGGAAGGATGGGGGGCTGAGCGGAGGACTTAGTGCCCATTGGGGAGCCAGGCAGGGGACACTGTATGGGGCTAGGCAGGGGGCTCAGTGCCTGCTGTGGGCAGGGCTGGGCGGAGTAGGACAGGGGGTTCAGTGTCCTTCAGGCTGTGGGGCCAGGCAGGGGGCTCAGTTCCTGCTGTGGGGCCAGGCAGGGGGCTCAGTGCCTGCTGTGGGGCCAGGCAGGACTCACCAGGTGAGAACAGGACGATGGCTTCCAACAGCACATACTCGGCCTCGTGCAGCCTCAGCTTCCTGAGGCTGATGTGGAACTTGAGCAGCGGCTCCAGGTAGATCTGCTGGAACCCAGCTGGAGACAGAGACGGATGGTGATGGGGCAGCCATGCTGGCTGGGCCCCAGGGCTCCAAGCTCAGCTGCCAGTATGCCAGGGCCTGGGGAAGTTGGGATGTTTGGAGCCAGGACCCATACAGCACACCAGAACCAGAATGGTTGGGAGGTAGGACACGGATCTGCCAGCCCTGCTCAGGAGATGGTCCCCCAGGCCACAGAGCTCCCAGCTTGTCTTAGGTGTCCTAATGAAACCCTAATACCTGAGGTGAGTGGGGAAGGAGGGCACAGGGAAAAATTGCAAGGAGGAAGATGCAACAGGAGAGATAATCGACAGGGCAAAGTAGGGCAATCAGCCCGGTATTTTAAGTGTCTGTACACAAATGTGAGGAACCTGGGAGACAAGCAGGAAGAATTGGTAGTTCTGGCACAGACAAGGAACTATGATGTAATTGGAATAACAGAAACATGGTGGGATAACTTGCATGACTGGAGCACTGCCACGGATGGATATAAATTGTTCACGAAGGACAGGCAGGGAAGAAGAGGTGGAGGAGTAGCACTTTATGTAAAAGAGCTGTATGACTGCTCGGAGCTCCACTATGAAAGTGGAAACAAGCTGGTTGAAAGTCTGTGGGTAAAGTTTAGAGGAGAGTGCAACAAAGGGGATGTGGTGGTGGGTGTCTGCTACAGATCGCCAGACCAGAAGGAGGAGGTGGATGAGGCGTTCTATGGACAACTAACAGAAGTTTCCAGATCGCAGGCCCTGGTTCTCATGAGTGACTTCAATTATCCTGACATCTACTGGGAGGGCAATACAGCAGTGCACAGGCAATCCAGGAAGTTTTTGGAGTGTTGAGGACAACTTCCTGGTACAAATGCTGGAGGAACCAACTAGGGGGCTTGCACCTCTAAATCTGCTGCTCACATGCAGAGAAGAATTGATGAGGGAAGTAGAAGTAAATGGCAACCTGGGCAGCAGTGACCATGAGATGGTAGAGTTCAGGATCCTGATCAATGGAACGAAGGAAAGAAGCAGAACACACACCCTGGACTTCAGAAAAGCAGATTTTGGCTCCCTTAGGGAACTGATGGGCAGGATCCCTTGGGAGGCTGATCTGAAGGGGAAAGGCATCCAGGAGAGCTGGCTGTATTTTAAAGAAATCCTGTTAAAGGCACAGGAAGATACCATTCTGATGTGCAGAAAGAACAGCAAATGTGGAAGGCGCCCAGCATGGCTTAGCAGAGAACTCTGTGGTGAGCTGAAACATAAAAGGGAAGTTTACAAGAAGTGGAAGCTTGAACAGATGACAAGGGAGGTGTATAAAGATATTGCTCGGGACTGCAGGGATAAAATCAGAAAGGCCAAAGGACAATTGGAGTTGTAGCTAGCAAGGGATGTGAAGGATAAGAGAAAGGGGTTCTACAAGTATGTCAGTAACAAGAAGAGGATCAGGGATGGTGTAGGTCCCTTACTGAATGAGGTAGGTATCCTCATGGTGGATGATGCAGAAAAGGCTGAAGTACTCAATGCTTTTTTTACTTCAGTCTTCACAGGGAGCTACTACATTGGGTAACACAAAATGGAGAGAAGAAGAGCCACCCTTGGTGATGGAAGGTCAGGTTAGGGACTACTTAAAGAAGTTGGATGTGCACAAGTCTATGGGGCCAGATGAATTTTATCCGAGGGTGCTGAGGGAGTTGGCCAATGTGACTGCAGAGCCGCTGGCCATTATCTCTGAAAACTCGTGGTGAATGTGGGAGGTCCCGGAGAAGTGGAAAAATGCAAATATAGTACCTATCTTCAAGAAAGGGAAAAAGGAGGATCCGGGGAACTACAGACTGGTCAGCCTCACCTCAATCCCTGGAAAAATCACGGAGCAGGTCCTCCAAGAATCCATCCTGAAACACTTGGAGGAAAATAGAGTGATCAGGAACAGTCAGCATGGATTCACCAAAGGCAAATCATGCCTGACCAACCTGATTTGTCTAACTGCATCAGTAGGAGTGTTGCCAGCAGATCGAGGGATGTGATAATTCCCCTCTATTCGACACTGGTCAGGCCACATCTGGAATACTGTGTCCAGTTTTGGGCTCCCCACTACAGAAAGGATGTGGACAAATTAGAACGAGTCCAGCGGAGGGCAACGAAAATGATTAGGAGGCTGGGGCACATGACTTACGAGGAGAAACTGAAGGAACTAGGTTTATTTAGTCTGCAGAAGAGAAGACTGAGGGGGGATTTGATAGCAACCTTCAACTACTTGAAGGGGTGCTCCAAAGAGGAGGGAGCTAGGCTGTTCTCAGTAGTAACAGAGGACAGAACAAGGAGCAATGGTTTCAAGTTGCAGCTGGGGAGGTCGAGGTTGGATATTAGGAGAAACTTTCTCACTAGGAGGGTGGTGAAGCATTTGAATGGGTTGCTTAGGGAGATGGTGGAATCTCTGTCTTTGGAGATATTTTAGGTCCAGTTAGACAAAACCCTGGCTGGGATGGTTTATTGGGAGTGGTCCTGCTTTTAGCAGGGGGTTGGACTAGCTGACCTCATGAGGTCCCTTCCAGCCCTAAGATTCTATGATTCTTTGGTTCCTGGCTGCCCTGGTTTCATGTCTGCCCTGGGATTCAGCCTCAACCCCGCCTAATGGTTCTCCCCCATGTCCCAGTTGACTGTGATCCCATGCCCCGGTGCCAGTTCTCAGCCAGTTGCTGCTTGATGCTGAGTTGCAGGATTGGGGTGAAGGGCACCCACCGGCTGGATCTGTGTTAGTCGCTGTTCCAGACCCTCCAGCCAGCCCCGGTGTGGGTTCCCCATGGGCAGGGCATGGCGCTGCAGTGGGGTGCAGGGGAGACGATACTTCTTGTCAGAAGAGGCTTCAATGCAGCCAGTGGTCTGTCCAGTCCCCCCAGCCCAGAACATGGGGAGCCCCTGTGGGGGCACTGGGGACCGCCAGCTGGGAGCGAGATTCAGAGGGAAGCTGAGGGAGGCAGGCCAGGCTAGCTTCCGCCCTTTGCGCCACAGGGACTCACCCAGGGCACCATCTTGGATGGTGTATCTGTGCTGGCCGCACTCCCAGGCGTTGGTCTCCTCGTTGAAGACCGTGTTGAACTGGATCTGGCAGATCTCCAAAGTGGCGCCTTTGAGAAGCGAGATCTGGTCATCGATTGGCAAACTCCTTCTCAGGAGAGAGCGGGAGAGAGCATGAGAGTGGGCCGGCGAGCAGGGCCATGAGCAGCTGCTCAGAACAGGATGGGGCCATGGACAGCATGTGGAATGGGGGACCCAGGGACCCTGAAAGGCCGAGGAGAGGGGGAGCAGGGAACACTGGGGTATAGGGGGAGCAGGGGATGGGGGCACAGGCATGTGGAAATGCAGGGCTGAGCAGTGGGGAAGCAGGTGGGGGGATGCCCAGCCACAGGACAGGCCTGAGCAGGGAGATGGGGAAGCAGGGGTTGTGGACCCCAGGGATGTAGCAGTGCAGGCCTGAGTGGGGTACAAGGCAATGAAGAAGCGGGGGGGAGGGGTGCAGCAAGGCTAAGAGGGGTGCTGGGGGTGGGCGAGCAGGGACTGGGGACCCCAGGGATGCAACAGGGCAAGGCTGGGTGGGTATAGGATAATGTGGGAGTGGAGGGGCAGGGATGCAGCAGATCTGAGTGGGATATAGGGTAATGAAGGAACGGGGCAAGGGGGGGAGGGAGGTAGGGCCAAGGAGTTTGCAGGAACTGCGGAGCCGAGAGATGCAGCAGGGCACGGCTGAAGGGTGAGTGGGGTAAGCAGGTGATAGCCATGCTGAGCTGAGCCTGTCAGACTCTCAGAGTTTCAGCTGCCATTTCCCCTTCCTCTCACCCCCTCCAACCAGGCACTCCGAGCCACTTCCCCCAGCAATAACGCTGACCTGAAAGCCGGGATCTCCTTGGCAAATTTGATCACTTGCTGGATCAGGATGGTGCTGAGGTCTGCGAAGTGGGGCAGCATGGAGAAGACGTCGGGCAGCACGTCTGCCGGCAGGCTCTCCAAGGGGCCCAGGGGGCCACCTTCCTCATAGGAGGGCCCCCGCAGGACATGGGACACACCGGGATCCTGGTGTCTCTGAGGGCTCAGGCTGTGGATGTACAATCGCACAGGGGGCTGGGGAGACAGGGACCTGGTCAGAGTGTTAGTGCTGCTGCTGACAGAGTGGCACTGGCCCCATGGAGAGGCGGCTGGCTCTGGGGTGCGGCAAGCCCTCTAGTGCATTGCCCTACAATACAGATGAGCCTTGGACTGCTGGGTCCACCAGCCCAGATTCCCATACCCCATGGAGGTACAGCCCTTGCTGATGGTTACAAACCCCAGTGGCTGCTGTGACCAGTGCAGGATCTCTGCTGGATCAGAAGAGCCCCTCCAGGGCAGTTTCTCTGTTCACCTTCCCTGAACACCCATTCCCACAGGAATTCCAGGTGGACTCTGCCCAGGGCAGCCTGAGGCCACCCCTGGGACTGCTTAGGGGGGCCAAGGAGAGCATGGGCGTCATAGCCTGCAGCCTCTCTGCTCAGTCATGGAGGGGCCAGTGTGGGGTGGTTTGTGTGACAGTTCCCTGGCCAATAAGCCCCAGAGGGGCACACCATGGAGCTAGTGCCACCTGGGGCTTGGGCTGAGCGAGGTGGTTAAGCTGTGGAAGATCAGAAACGTTGACCTGACTCTCGGCAGCGCCGGGGCCTTCTCTGCACTCAGGACCAGGTTGCTGAGCGCAATGGGACATGCCAAACCTGGAGAGCCAGGACGCCTGGGTTCTCTCCTCAGCTCTGCCAGTGACTCTCTGTGTGACTGTCAGCAAATCCTGCCCAACTCTGTGCCTCAGTTTCTACACTGCTCAAATGAGAATCAGGATCCCAAATGGGGGGTGGGGGGGAATAGAACTGAGCAAGCAATTGGGAGCTGGCCATTATGTTCTTTGGGGATGGGGAGGATGGATGGTGATGGGCAGGGGCAGAGAGGATGGGTGAAAGGGACATGGGAGCGAAGGGAAGGGGCAGAGAGGATGTGGAGGACCTGTGGGGGCAGGAGGGAGGTATGGAATAGTGCAGAGGGGCTTCAGGGGAGGGGAGGGGCAGAGAAAATGGGGAAAAGATGTGGGGGCAAGGCAGGACAGAGCTGGAAGGAGGGGCAGGGAACAGAGGGGGAGGGACATTATGGGGGCGCAGAAGAGCACCCTGTGGGGAGAACAGCCTCAAGGCCTTGCAGGCGTCAAACATGCCCCATGCCAGCACATGGCCCAGTAACCAGCCTGATCCAATCAGGGAGCTGGAATCCCAGCATGTGACACAGGAGGCCAATGACAGCTGGGCTCAGCACTGGGAAGAGTTTCTCCAGCAGCTGTTTGGCTTCCTCCAGCCACAGTGACTGCGAGGGAGGGAAGGGGCAAACAGCTGCCCTCCAGTCTCCAGCATCTCCCCCAGGCTCCCCTGGCTGGGCTGGGCAGGCAGAGGCTGCGGGTGAGCTGGGTGGGTGTGTGTTCTGGGATGTGCAGGGCCGTCCTTGGGGGGGGGGGGGGCGGGGGGGGCGATTCCGCCGCCCCCCGCGGTTACATGGGCCCCCAACAGCCGCGCTTCCCCCTGTTCCCCGCTGTCTTGTGAGCTGAGGGCAGCAGGGCAGGTCAGGAGCGCTGCCCCTGGGCCGACCCTCCTCCAAGCCCCCAGGGCGGAGCACGCAGGCCCAGGGGAGGGGCAGCCTGCCCAACACCCCTGGCCAGGGCCACATGCAGCCAGGAGGGATCCCTGGCCGTGGCCTCAGCCAGGGTCGGCTGCTGGTGGGGGACCTCAGTTCCCCAGTTGGGGCACCAGCCGCAGCAGCCTGGGGTCCTGGCTGCGGCTGTGGCTGGGGCGGTGGAAGCCGGGGCCGAGGGCGGCCTCAGCTTACTGGTCCAGGGCTGCGGCTCCGGCTCCCCGCCCTCTGCGGCCGCAGGCCCAGCTCCCCGCCGCCCGGGCCGCAGCTTCCAGCCTTGGTTTCTGGGGCTGGCTCCCCGGGGGGCAACTAGCGTCCATAGGGGGCGGAGCAGGACCACCAGCATAGGGGTGGGGCCCCACCTCGGCCGATTGGCCCTGGGCCCCGCTGCCCTCTAAGGAAGGCCCTGGGGATGTGACTCTGGGGAAGGTGGCCACTGCGATGCCTACAGGCGTGGGGCAGGGGCTGGGGGGGCTCACCCGGCAGTGCACAAACTGGGAGAAGCCGGAGTCGAAGTGCTTCTTGTGGGCCTCGATGAGGATGGAGATCAACTGCTCCTGCTCCTCCGTCAGCTCGGCTGGCTCCCCCGCCAGCTCCCGCACCTGCTTCTTCTGCTTCCGCAAGTCCCGGCGCATCTGCAGAGCCTCCTCTGACATGATCACTGCCAGGCCAAGGGGCAGGGGTGAGGGGCTTGGTGGGTGCCAGTGATGGCTCCCTGGGCCTATGTTAACGGACCCCTCTCAGGTTCCTCTCCTTCAGCGCTCCACCCGGCTCCCACCAGGCCCTGCTCTCAGTCAGAGGGGGGGAGCATGAAGCAGCCTAGCCAGCCTCTAGTCCCTCCAGTGCCTTATGCACCCTGCCCCTGCAGCATGCTGACCCCCCAACCTCCAGGTACACAGGGGGCTACTCCTCTTGGCAATGCTCAGGGCCGTCCCTGGGGGGGGGGCGAACGGGGCGATTGCCCCGTGGTTACGTGGGGCCCGCGCTGTACCACTCCCAGCGGGGCCTGCATGCACCGCAGCCCCTCCTCCCATGGCCGCCCCGCTGCTTTTGGCTCGCCGCCGAAGGCAGCAAGGCGGGGTGGGCCGGGAGGGCTATGCCCGGCACCTGGGCCGGCCCTCCCCGCACTCGGTCTGCCCCACACGGCCGGCTTCCCCCCCGCAGGTGGCCTCCTGGCCTGGGGCCGGGGCCGCCAGCTCCCTCCCGCAGGCAACCGCTGGGGCTGGAGCCGGAGCTGGAGCCGGCTCCCGCTGCCCCCCAACAGGTGGCCTCGGCCTTCGGGGCCAGAGCCAGCTCCCCGCGCCGGCAGCCTCGGCCTCCCGGCCCAGGACCAGCTCCCTGGGGGGCAGAGCGGACCAATCGGCCCGCCACGCTCCCCTCCAGCGTGGGGGGTGGGGCCCTACTTTGGCCAATTGGCCCTGCTCCCCCCATGGGACGGCCCTGGCGATGCTCCCTGGCCTCCAGGTGCCCCCACACTGATGACAAGCTTGAGCTTCGCCCCCATCCCTCCCAGGTGGGGACAGAGCTACTGGGCAAAGTGTGAATGGGTGGCTCTGCTCTCACAAGCAGGGGGTGCTGCTGGGGGCAACAAGAGGAGAGGACTGGGCAGCAGTGACCTGAAAAATCACGCATGGCACAGCCCCAGTTTAGCCCAGCCCCCGGCTAGCCGGAGCCCTTGCACGGCACCAGCCCAACATCCCTGCAGCTGCAATGTGTGATCCCTGATGCTGCCCCTGCTGATCTCCCCAGGGTTTGACTGGCTGCAGGAAGGGCGGGGGGCAGCCCTGACTTACTGTCTTTCCTCATGCCCATGGCCAGGCACTTCTGGAGGCGACAGGCTTGGCATTGCCGGCGCTTGGCTTTGGTGATGGCGCAGTTGCGTGTGAAGGGGCAGGTGAAACGGACGCCTTTGCTGATCGATCGCCTGCAAAAAAGGGGCAGGGCTTGGGGAACAGGAATCCCCCTGCCCTAGGAGAGGGTCAGGGAGCCCCCCCACCCACAGTGAGAGCCCTGAGCGAGCATCCCGTTGACCCACCACCGCAAGGCAACTCAGGCAGGCACCGCAAGGCAACTCAGGCAGGTGGCGCTGCATCCCTCACCTCTGGTGGCTCTCAGCCACCTGCAAACTTCATCCCCACCCGCTTCTATGCCCCTTGGGCACCACTCCATCCCTGCTGGGCATGGTCCAGCCACTGGCACTGGTACTCTCATGTCCAGGAACTGGGACGCCCCAATGCTCAGCACCCTTCCGAGTCATTTCCAGGGGTGACCACCGCATTGTGGGCTGCAGCTGGGGGAGCCAGTTGCTGGCTTCTTCTCCACCAAGCCACTGAGCAGCACTTGGGTCCTGGCTGCTCCCTGCTGCGGGGTGAGCGCAGGACCCTCTCCCAGCTTCGCCTCCCCTGGCGCAGGGCTTCCATGTCCGTGTGCCCGGGGAGGAGGTGGGCCGTGCTGGCAGAGGCACAGAGCGGCACAGATGTGTAACGTGCCAACCCGTCAGGGTGTACCGGCTCCCGGCCCTCTGCACAGATGGGCCTGCCCACGCCTCGCACACACAGACGGCTCTGCCAGCGCACACACAAACAGACAGATGGCTAGGCCAATGTGTGCACACACAGTGGTGAATGGTACCGCAAGAAGCCATGGTTAGGAGGCCTTGGGGAGCCCCCAGTAGTCCCTGTTTAACCCCAACGCAATTGAGTCGAATTTGCATATGCAGGGACTATGGATTTTTTTTCTCATTACCACAGGTGATTTGACCTCACCTTCCTCTATATGTTCTTCCCCAGTGTTTGAATCCCAACATCTATTTTGATTTGCTGTTACAGCCTGACCTGATCCTATCTCATGCACTTCCCTGCATTTAATTTCCTCCCATTCTGTAAGTTTCCCATCTTCAAAGTGTCTGATGAAGTGGGATTTTCTCCCACGAAAGCCCATGCGAAAAATTAATCTGTTAGTCTTTAAAAGTGCCACAGGACTCTGTTTCTCTGCAATAGACTAACACGGCTACCCCCTTGGTTTTTTGGCTAAGCTTTAACCTAGGTCTTGGGCTAAGCAGTAGCAGCACATTAGGAGAGACAGCAGCCATGAGTGAAGTAGCAGGTGGTCACATTACTTCAAGACAATGTAATACCAGGCTGTTAAGAAGGCCTCACTATTCTCATAGCTTCCACCACCTCCAGATAAAGAAACAGATCCTAAAAGATATAAAGAAAACTTTGTTCTGCCTGCCAAGGAACCGCTTACCAACAGTTGTGGGTGTAAAACCAACATTTCTTATTGTTTTTATCTTTATGGTCCCCACTTTTCTATTGTTTAGGTGAATGATTCCTGGCTGGCTCTTTGATTGTTTCTGTCCATTGATAACTAAGCATGCACTATTTAAATCAATGAAGGTGGTGGGATATGATTGATTGAAGGACTGTTTTGTAACAGGCTAGGATGGTGTTTTGATTTTAGTTTAAAATGATTGGTTAAGCTAAGGTTAAGGTACAGTTAAGCAGGGCTCAAGTTTCACTGTATAAACTGAGGTCCAAAAGGAAGTTGGGAATTGTATTCCTTTCACTTGGTTAGGCAGACAGGATAAACAGACTTTTCTTAGCCTACTTTTTTAAAAAAAATAAAGTCCGAATTTAAGAAAGAAAGAAAGAAAGAAAGAAAGAAAGAAAGAAAGAAAGATGGTTTAAGCTCTGTTTGTTTATTTCTTTATAATCCTACTTTTCTAGGACTTTAAGTCCAGGACACAGCCTACGAGACCTGAACATCATGCCAACTATATTTACAGAAGCTGGAGTCCCAGATGATCTAATCCTGATTGGCCACCAGAAGTTTGTCTGCCTTATTGGGTGTGGTGAACATTGTATACTTAGCGTGTGTATTCTGTTTTGGTAATTGGTAATCAGCAGAGAACAAGGTTATGGCAAATCATCCTGGAAACACTCAGAGCCCTATGGACTGGGAAAGGGTAGAGTGCTTCAGTGTGTGGATAACAGCTTGGTACTGCAGGGAACAGGGTCAGGCATGCTGGGGTGTGCTTGCCCTACACAGCCAGTGCTGATCCAGTGCCCCAAGCTGGCACCAGGGGGTGCTGTGCTGCAGGGAGTGGGGTGAGGACTCTGAGTTTCAGGCTGCAGGCAGTCCCTTCTTGCAGCAGGTAGTTACACTGCTGGGCCCTGCCAGGTGCTGCTGTCCAGCAGGGCTGGCTTGTGCTTTAGGCTGGAAGTGGCAGGTGATGCCCAGCTCGGTCAGCGTGTCCCCTGACGTGGCCGGAATCTGCTTCGTGGCCTCGAGCAGGGACCCTGCTGAGGGCTGCCAAATCGCAGTACAATCCCCGACCCACAAGGACACACAAACCATTCCTAAGCTTGATACAACGCGGTTCCCAAAGATGTTGCATGTGATTGCAATATTGGCCACATCCCTACACACATACACACCCAAATTGCATCCTCCCACACTTACAAGCACGTAAGATTACCAGTGTGCACACATACACCCTAGCCCTCTCCATGCTGAGTGGGTGTTGGGTGTGACCCAGAGCAGTGCCTAGCCTGTGTAGCACCAGTGGGAGGCAGCCTTTACCCTTGCCAACCCCCCCGGTCCTGGCCTAGGCCTTGGGGTGGAGGTTGGCAGGGCTGTAGTGTGTGTGGGATCTCACCTGAAGAAGCCCTTGCAGCCCTCGCAGGTCAAGACGTGGAAGTGGTAGCCAGTGGCCCGGTCGCTGCACACGGCGCAGATTTTCTCCTCTCCCTCTGGCTCTGGGTCCTCCCTGCTGCTGGCCCCAAGTTTCAGCACGCTGGGACTGCGACTGCTGCTGCTGCTGCTTTCCCTGTCAGAAGGGCTGAGCATGGCAGCTCCTGACCCTCAGGCACCCAAGGGCAAGCTGCTGTGAGGAGAGGAGAGTCAGCGATGGGCCTGGGCTCAAGCACAGCGATGGCCCAGGTCAGACTGTGCCCTGTAGTCCTTCCATAGGCACCAGGTCAGTTTGTTCCCCCCACACTCCCAGGAGACAGTTCCATTCCTCCCCTTCCTGACCAGGGAAGATGATTCCCCAGTAACACTCCCCCACCCCCATTGTGGACGTTCCCACAGACAGCGTGCAATCACTCAACAGTTTGGCTGTTGCAGTCGATTGTACATGGCGGGTGCCCAGACGCTGCGGTGATGGGCGGCAGGATGAGCCCCTGACTCACAGAGGCACATGGACAGAGATGCAGTTTGTCGGCAACCCTTGGCGAGTGGCTCTGGGAGAGACCCATGGCCTCTGGGAGATGGGTCACGAATCAATCTCTCTATGCACACCCTCTGCTGTCCTTTCGCCTTGCAGCACCTTTAGGGACCTTTTCTCTGGGTGGGGGATCATCTACCAAGAGAACCGAGCCTCTCACTGGCCACCTAGTGACAAGTGGGCTATGGAACAGTGGCTGAGAACAGGCAGAACCTGCCAGCAGGGGGCGGCACACTCAGCTGCAGCCAGGGGCAGGAGCAAACTCAGCCCCCAATTACCCTCAGGCAGCCTCCCCCTCCACCTCCCCCCTGGCTCCCACCTCTGCAGGCCCAGCTGCAAGTGGACCCCAGGTACAGAACATGCTGCTGCCTCTGAAACTCGGCTGCCAGTGCATGAGCCAGGCTAGAGGCCAGTTCCCCCTCTCCATAGCTAAGGGAATCCATCTTTTATCTCCCCCATCTATTCCCATATACCCTCCAGCTATCCATCCCATACACCCCCTCTATCTCTTCTCCTATATCCCCATCTCTCTATCTTCAGTTAGCCCCATACACCCCTCATCTCCATCTATCTCCATACACCCCCCATCTCTCTATCCCCACACACTCCCCATCTCTATCGCCATACTCCTCCATCTATTTCCATCACCTATCTATTCCCATATACCTCTTATTTCTCTACCCCTATCTATCCCCACATGCACCATCTATCTATCTATCTATCTATCTATCTATCTATCTATCTATCTATC
>ML686045.1:231042-328715 GCA_007922175.1 Pelusios castaneus
ATCTATCTATCTATCTATCTATCTATCTATCTATCTATCTATCTATCTATCTATCTATCCCCAATCATAGGCTCATAGACTCATAGGCTGCGTCTACACTGGTAAATTAAGTCGACTTAAGCTTGCTTAAGTCGACTTAATTTACCCTGGGTCTACACTACAGTTTCCTTAAGTTGACTTAAGCAAGCTGCTCAAGTCAACTTAAGGAAAATTAAGTTGACTTAATTAAAATTAAGTTGACTTTATAAAACCACCTTCCTAGTAGACCTAAGGCTTAAGTCGACTCCCTAGAGTCCACTTAAGCCAGTGTAGACGTGGGGTAGCCCTAGGTCGACTTAGGACTACCCCAGGGCTACACCAATGCCCTCCCTGCTGGGGGGGCGGCACAGGGGGAGCCTGGCATGCTGCCCCACAGGGTAGGGCAGAGCCCTGCCCACCCTGCCCCTATGCCCTGCCAGGGTCCCTGACCCCCTTTGCCCCATTGTACCTAGGTACAATGGGGCAAAGGCTGAGCCCCCGGCATTGGGCAAGGGGTGCCCCCCTGCCCCTGTGGACCTCCCCTAGGTCCCCCTAAGCCCCTAGAAGTTGACCTAGGCGTCCAGTGTGGACGCTATAGGTCGACTTTTTAAGTTCCCCTTTAAGTCGACTTTATTTTTAAGTGTAGACACACTAAGTCGACTTAGTTAAAGTCGACTTAAATTACCAAGTGTAGACATAGCCATAGACTTTAAGATCAGAAGGGACCAGTATGATCATCTAGTCTGACCTCCTGCAAAATGCAGGCCTCAAGACCCCACCTACTCACTCCAGCAATAGGCTACCAACCTATGACTGAGTTATTTACCTCCTTAAAATTTAAGGACTTTAAGATACAGAGAATTCACCAGTAAATGAGCCATGCCCTGTGCTACAGAGGAAGGCGAAAAACCCTCAGAGCCCAGGCCAATCAGCCCTGGGGGAAAATTCCTTCCTGACCCGAAATATAGCGATCAGTTAAACCCTGGGCACATGGGCAAGTCTCAACAGCCAGTTACCCAAGAAACAATTCTCTGTAACTAATAACTCAGAACCCACCCCATGTACTCTCCCCTCTTAGGTCACCTGTGTATCCACCACAAGTAGCCAAATATCAGTCAATTTCCAAAATAGGGTAATCATACCATCCCCTCCATAAATTTATCAAGCTCAGTTTTGAAAGCAGTTATGGTTTTTGCCTGCACAACTCCCCTTGGAAGGCTATTCCAGAACTTTACTCCTCTAATGGTTAGAAACCTGCGTCTAATTTCAAGCCTAAATTTCTTGATGGACAGTTTATAACCATTTGTTCTGGTGTCCACATTGGTGCTGTACTCAAATAATTCCTCTCCCTCCCTGATGTTAATCCCTCTGATGTATTTATAGAGAACAATCATACCCCCCTCAACCTTCTTTTGGTTAGGCTAAACAAGCCAAGCTTCTTGAGTCTCCACTCATAGGGCAGGTTTTCCACTCCACAGACCATCCTTGTAGCCCTTCTCTGCACCTGTTCCAATTTGAATTCATCCTTTTTAAACATGGGGGATCAGAACTGCACACAGTATTCCTGATAGGGTCTCACCAGTGCCTTGTACAGCGGCACTAACACCTCCCTGTCTACTTGAAATACCTCTCCTGATACATCCTAGAACTGCATTAGCTTTTTTCATGGCCACATCACTTTGGCAGCTCATAGTCATCCTATGATAAACCAGTACTCCCAGATCCTTCTCCTCCTCAGTTAGTTCCAACTGATGCATTCCCCAACTTATAGGGAAAATGCTTGTTATTTGTCCCTAAATGCATGACCTTGCACTTCCCATTATTAAATTTCATCCTATTCCTGATACTCCAGTTTACAAGGTCATCCAGATCTTTCTGTATGGTGTCCCGATCCTTCCCTGTATTGGCAATACCTCCCAACTTGGTGTCATCAGCAAACTTTATTAATACATTCCCACTTTTTGTGCCAAGATCAGTAACAAAAAGGTTGAACAAGTTTGGTCCCAAGACAGATCCCTGAGGGACTCCACTGGTAACCTCCCTCCAGCTTGACAGTTCATCTATTCCTATATGTCCCCTATCTATCTAACCACATCCCTCTATCCCCATATGCCTCGTCTAGCTAGCTAGCTACCTGTCTAGCTTATTTCAGTACACATTTGATCCTTCTTACTGCAATAGCCAAGCCCATCACAGTTGGTGGTGGATTTTCACCTCCCAGCCCTCCCTGAAGCAGGGACATTTGATCTTCACTTTAGAGGGGCACTGGAGCCCAAAGAGATTGGCGGCGGCCTCACAGGGGGCCAGAGCAAGGCAACCCCTCACTTGTTGACAACTAGAAAATCACAGGAACACCCTGCGAGCCATGCAGCCAGAGGGGCCTCAGCTCCTCCTAGACACCCAAGGTGGGGAAATGCCTTTGACTGACCCACACAGCCAGCACATCGTGGGACAGCCACCTAAGCCAGCCAATGGGAGATGCTGACCAGAGGGGCGTGTGCTGAGCCCTGCCACCTCACAGAACTAGGCACCTCCCCTAAGCCCAGGCTGCAGGGAGGGAGGTATCTGGTGAGGCTGGGAGTCCCTCACCTGGCGTCAGGCACCTCGGGTGTTTGTGGTGAGAATGATCGAGGCAGTGGCCTAGCTCCACGGTGCACCTACCTTGTCTCTGCAGACCCCGAGTGTAGTGTCATCTGGGAACTGGATAGCCCAGGTTTGATGCCTCCCACCCTAGCCAATGCCTAGCATCACTGCCATGAGTGCATCAGGGCTCAGCATGCTGTGTGCTAGGAGTCCACCCAGCAAAGGCCATTACTGTGCCTGCCCATTGCTGCTGGAGTCAGGAGCCTGGGGATATAAACACAACCTCCAGGCATTGCTCCAATTCCCCCTGCTCTGTGAGGGGGGTGGGCGGGAAGCAGGCTGCTCTAGGCGTCAAGGTGACTGGCCTGGCTGTGAGGGTCAAGCCAGGTGCAGTGTGGGGGATGTTAACCCCACACGGGGGGAGATTAACCAGCCTGGAAAAGACAAAGTTCATTAGAAATGGGCAGCTGGCCAGGGCTGGGGGTGCCAGGCAGTGAATAGAAGCTGAAGGGGGTAGGGTGGAGGCTGAAGGTCTGTGGCTGGGCTGTTGCTCTGACCCTGTTGGCGGTGAGGGGGTGAGCTGTGGAGTTCTTTGCACTCGCTTGAAATTGCTTGTTCACAGCCCCCTCTTCTCGCCAGAGACCTGCTGCCTGATCAGTCTCACCAGCTGTTGGCTCCCCTTGACCCCAGCACCTCCCACTCCTCTGAGCAGGGTTGAACCCAGCCAGGGGGCCCTGACTTGACCCCTACCGATGCAGGGACCCCAGGGGTCTTCCTTAGCTGGCCCAGCCTCTGGAGGGGTACTAAATACAGCTCCCCTGTCCCTTCTTCATGCATGGAAACAGAAGCATGCCATCCCAGCCCACCTGCCCCTCTCACCCCCCTCTCACCTCCTCCCCTGTGGCTGCTCACCAATTGTGCAGGCTGGGGTTGTGTGGCTGGGGGTAGTTGGGGGGCTGGCGGCCAGACTCCCCACAGACCAAGGCTCTGCTCCCTCCCCAGCTGCGTCCACGCAAACAGATCCCGCTTGATTTACACAGCCTGGGTGGAATTCGAACTTTGAACTTGAAGGAGGAAGGCCAGGAGCAGTAGGGGAGGGAAATAGATGGGGGGGGGAGATAAGGGGGGGCAGCCAGGGACAGGATGTCAGGCTTTTGGGGACAGGGTGTGACCTGGGTGGCTCCTGAGAGGTAACACTGGGGCTAAGACATCCCCCGCCCCCCTGCATGCATACCCATTACCTTGCTGAAAAGTTGGCCTCACCAGTCTCTTGGGCACTCCCCAGGCACAGACTCTTGTGGGGAGCTGGGCTGGGGGCAGAGCCAGGTTAAGGCTGGCCGCCCAGGAAATGGGGTGTTTGGCTGTCTCCGCTCCTGGGCTTTCAGTGCCCCCATCCCAGCCAGCTAGCTTAGCCTGCTTCCCCCCTGGCAGAGCCCAGCAACTGCTGCCCTTCTGCTGTTCTGGGTGCGTGAGGCTCCGGGAACTCCCTCAGCAACTCAGGAATGAGGCCAGACTGGTTCAGCTCCCCCACTGCCAGGACTGGCTGGGGCTGGCCCAGGTACCAGGACCGGCCCAGGGCAGGGAGAACCAGGCTGAGGCTGGGCACTGGGGCTGGCCCAGGGCAGGGAAAGCCAGGCTGGATCTGAGTTCTGAGGTTTCCCCAGGAAAGCTGGGGTCATAGATTCTAAGGTCAGAAGGGACCAATATGATCACCTAATAATGATGTCTGGCCTCCCGCCCACTCCTGCAATAGACACCTAACCAATGACTAGTTCCAGGGGATAGGCCTTAGTCTATTTCATCAAAAGAAACAAGGAGCCCTGTGGCACTTTTAAATGGGGGGGGGATTTATTATTAATTTATTATTAAATGATTAATTATTAAATAATTTATTTATTGCAGGAACTTTCATGAATATGTGGTCATGTCTTTTGCAGGATGTCCAGGGAGGCTGAAGTGCTTCCTGATGAAGTGGGAATTTGCCCACGAAAGCTCTTGCAATAAATAAATTTGTTAGTCTTTAAAAGTGCCACAGGGCTCTTTGTTTGTCTAACATATGACTGAGTCACTGAAGTCCCCAAATCATGGTTTAAACCAAAGACCTTAAGGTACAGAGAAACCACCAAGTGATCCATGGCCCACACTATAGGGGAAGGCAAACCCCCCCCAGGACCGCTGCCAATCTGCCCTAGAGGAAAATCCCCTCCTGATCCCAAATATGGCGATCAACTAATCCCTGTGCAAGTGGAGAAGACTCACCAGACAGACACCCAAAAAAGAATTCTCTGCAGTAATTCAGAACCCACCCAATCTAACATCCCACCACAGGCCATTGGCATATTTACCACTAGTGTTCATAGACCAGTTAATTGCCAGACTAGGCTGTCCCATCATATCATCCCCTCCATACATTTATCCAGCTCAGTTTTGAAACCAGCTAGGTTTTTTGGCCCCACTGCTCTCCTTGGAAGGTTATTCCAGAACTTCGCTCCTCTGATGGTTAGAAACCTGCGTCTAATTTCAGATCTAAATTTCCTGATGGCCAGTTTACCACCATTTGCTCTTCTGCCCACATAGGCGCTGAACTCAAATAATTCTTCTCCCTCTCTGGTATTTATCCCTCTGATGTATTTATGGAGAGCAATCATATCTCCCCTCAGCCTTCTTTTGGGTAGGCTAAACAAGCCAACCTCTTTTCTGAGTCTCCTCTCATAAGGCAGGTTTTCCATTCTGCAGATCATCCTAGTACCCTTCTCTGCACCTGCTCCAGTTTGAATTCATCTTTCTGTAAGCTGGAGAGCTGCTCTCTGGGCTCACAGTTTGAACTCCATGGTCTTGGAAATCTCAGCTTCACACTCTCCCCCATGCTAGGGGCTGCAGGTTCAGAGGGTGGGAACGGGCAGCCACACAGGAAACAGAGAGACTAGAAGAAATCTGTGACCCCAGGGCTGTCCCCATATGGCACAACAGCGCAAGGAGAACGTCGTAGCTGCAGCTGGAGCACAGATGCTCCTGCTGCCCTAGCACAGGCCTGACTCTGGGTTACAAAGAATCTCCATGAGCAGTGTGGGGACCATGACACAAGATGGGGGTGGTTGTGACTCCACACAGTAGGGGGCAGTGTTTTGGCTCACATATACCTACCTCAGCCCCTCCATTATCATTTAGACTGGAGAAGGAGGGTAGACAACCCATATGGGTATGGATCCTTTCCCCTCTCATTTTCCTGTTTAAATCCAGCATGGGGCAGTTGTGGTGAAAACACATGGCCTGGGCTTGTGTGGAAGAAACCGGGGGCAGCCAGTCCAGCTCCTTGTGCTTGCACCAGAGATGCATCACTACATGGACTGAGCTCCCTCCAGGCAGAACTGGAGGAGCAGCTGGGGGAACTTGTCTGGTCCTGAAGGAAGATGCCCCCTCAAGCTTCATTTTGTAACAGGAGATAAATACCTGCCCCCAGGAGAGGCCTGGCTCCAGCCCTGAGCTCTGCCAGCACATGGGAGAGCTGCACAGAGCAAATCCTGGCTGCCCTGATTAATGCTCTAATCCCCGGGCGATCAAGGCCGATTTCCTGCTAATGAAACTTTGAAAAGCTTCATTAATCTGCACTGAGCCACTCTGGGCCGTTCCAGTCTGCCTGGCTCCTCCCCCTTCATCCCACCAATGGCTCAGGCCAGGACTGCGGTTTGTTCGGAACAGGATGTCTTTATTTTTCCATGACAGTTCCCTTCTGGCTGTCCCCATGGACTTCTGAGATGTCACTCATACTGGAGGCCATGAAGCCTGGATCGCTGCCACAGGCAAGGAGCCACTCACCAGCTTTTAACAGGGGCACCTGGGAACAGCTAAGGCAGTGCACGCAGTGGATGCTACCTCCCTGACCCTGGGCAGAGGTGTGGTGGGGTGTCACAGGGCTGACACAGGGGCATCTATCAGCCATGGAGACCCCTCACCCAGAAGGCATGGGTCACTGGCATCTTCCCTCTGGGGAGCTCAATGCCTTTGCAGACATGAGTGGATTTACCCTCCCAGCAGCACTCCGGGTGTTATTCCTACTGCAAAGGGGAAACTGAGGCACAGAGAGTTTCCCACAGTGAACCAGGAGGATGAGATGCACAGCTCATTAACATTTGCATGGTCAGTGCTCAGAGATCCTGGGGGAAAGGGGCTGCTATATTGGAGTGCGAAGGGCTGATAAGCAGAGACACTAAGCAGTTGTTCCTCGGTGGGTCGGTGTGAGCATGAATGTGTGTACAAGGGCATGGGTGTACATGAGTATTGGTGCTGCAGCCAGGAGAGAGTGTGCCTGCCTGGGGAGGGAATGGGGTGTTGCTGGCAGGGTGGGCTGGACACGTCCCTTCCAGCTGTGGGGCTGGGCTTCCAGTGGGGAGGTTTGGGCATCGCTGGTCTTGGTGGCCAGCATGTCTCTGTCCCCAGACTTCCCTGGATGGGCTGCTTCTTGTCCAGTAACTCTTGGGAACTGCAGAGGACCTGGCCATGTATCATACTGTTGGTCATTTCCTGGTACATCCAGATCCTGTGCGGCTGGTGCAGAGTGTGTCTGTGGGTGGGAACAGGGCCAGCCCAAGGGTTTTGGCACCCTAGCTATGACATTGGTGCCCCCTCCACCTGTTATAAGAAATAACATATTAATATTTAAAAAAAAAAAGAGAGAAAAAAATCCACTTCCATTTACTTTGGTGCCCCTTAAAACCTGGTGCCCTAGCTGACCGCCCTGGGCTGGCCCTGGGTGGGAATGTGTCTCCAGCTCACCAGGGTGGGTGCCTGAGTCTTTCTGCTTGTTCAGATGTGTGCACTTGAGCATGTGTGTTGCAAATGTGCCCTTGTGAGTGTGCAAAAGCCCATGCATGTGCATGTCTCCCCCCCAATCTGGCTGTCTCTATGTGGTTGTGTGGGGGGTGTCTCTGTGCATGGCAGTGTGGGTGTCAGAGGAGACAGCCAGCAGCACACTATGGAGTGACCTGCCTCCAGCTCATGAACGGGCTCGAGGGGAGCCCAGCCAGGGGGCTCACCCCATGGCTCAGATCCGATTGGGGCTCTGTCTCTGGTCATAAATAGATACGACCCAATGCCATTCGAGCCCTTGGCCAGGCAAACTACTCATTTGCCAGGACAAGGGTTTGAATGGCATTGTTGGGCTGTGTCTCTGTCTGCGCATGTGACTCACTGACATCTCTGTACTGTGAGTGAGTGACCTGCGTGACCGGTTGTGTCTCTGTGGGTGGTTTCTGGGCACAAGCTAAGCCTGGAGTCCTGAGTGTGAGTGTACCGGGGTGTGTGTGGCTCTCTTTGTTAGGCTTCTTGGGTGTGTGTGTGTGGTGGTAGTGGTGGCGGTGGGGTTTGGAATCCCTTCCTGCTGACGCGCGCAGCATTTCAGCCTGAGGCAGGGGGATTTGCCCCAGCCTCGGACTCTGATTTCTGCCAGGATCCAAACCACAGTACCGCGGAACTGGGATGGCATCACAGCTGCAGCACGAGGAAGGCTGGATGCGGTGCCCCAGGCATCAGCAAAGCAAGTGGCTTGGCCAGTTTGGCGTCTCCCTCAGGGAACTCAGATATAGCCGCTACCCCATTAGCACGGCTGGAGCTGTGGGGAAACCTGCAAGGGAAACCAGAGGGTCAGGTGGCACAGGAGATGCCGGGAAGTGCTATGGCAGCAGATGAGGAGCTGGAGGAAAGGCAGGAACAACAGGGGCCGGGGAGCGCCAAGGGGCAGGTTAATGGGGTAGTACCCACCTCTCATGACAGCCCCTTGGTCTGGTGGGTGCGTGCCTGCTGTTTTTTCCGCACTCACCCTGCCTTCTGTCAGCTGCTGCCCTTGCCAGGCAGGTCTTTGGTGAGTCTCACTCTGTGCCTGTGCCAGACAAATAAACTCCTTTGGGGGCGCAGAGTCAAAACAGCCCGCAGCGTCTCTGGGCTCAGTCTTGGGCCAACAGGGCCCACCCCAGTCTCCTCACTGGATAGGTTGCCAATTACTCTGGAATTGAGCAGTGCCCCAGGGGCTTCTTTCCTGAGGACTCCCTGCCAAGTGGCCCCCACCCTTCTTGGACTCGTTTAGCGCACCAGCGTTCCCCATTGAGTCAGGCTCAAGACAGCCCCTTTCTTGGGGGTGCCCAGTCCCAGTTCCCTTCCTTTAGGACATAGGCACTTCCTCAGCAGCTGGTGGGGGTAGCCGGTCCCACCCATTGGTCTGGGTGGCAACTCTTTAAGAATAGCAGCTTGAGCTGCATCCCTTTACTAACTGCTGCCTGGTGTTCCCCAGGGGCACATCACCATAGCCCCTCTTAGTTTAGGCCCAATAGCCAGCCAGAAATGCCTTCCTTGTTCCGCTCTAACTTTAACCCAGCCCCTGCCAGCAACTGATCTGTCCAGCTCTTTCAGCACCTGCAGCCAGCCAGGAGAATCTCTTACTTCCTCTGACTCTGCCACTCCTTTTATACTAACTGCTGGGCCATGATTGGCTGTGTTCCTGCAGCCTCTTTGGAGGAGTTGGACCCTCCCCACTGCCCTTTTCTGGGGTGAGGTATGGCAGGACTGCAAAGCCTCCAGCAAGGGGCATCAGGGTCCAATCCAGCCCATTACATGGGCAAAGGCCACGGACAATGAAGGAGTGCCCAGGACAGGACTGGAAAATCCCCTTGCACTTCTCAAGGGAATGGTTGACAGAGCCAGATCTGTTTGGGGCACAGATCCTGCCTGGTCCTTGGGAGGGACTGGGTGGGACCCCAAGTGGCTAGAGGCACCCAGGAGCTTCCTAGTGCAGCTGGCTGGGATCTTTTTTCAAAATTTTTTTGGAAAATGCCAATTAGTCCAAACTGACGCTGCTGGAAGAGGAGGTTAAGGAGGGGAACAGGTTTGACACTCCAGCCACCCTTTCGAACACCTTTTGGAAACAAAGGGTTGAAACTCTCTCCTTTCGACATTTTTAAATCCCAAATGTCCTATTTATTGTGGCCAAATGGGTTTTGGTTTAAAATGTTCAATTCACTACAGAGGAAAAAACCCATAAAACGACCCTTTTAAATGTTGTATTCGCAATGAAATGTTTCCAGAGACATAGAATCATACGGCTGGATGGGACCTTATGAGTGGACCGAAAGGTGGGTAGAAAACTGGCTAGATCACCGGGCTCAGCGGATAGGAATCAATGTCTCTATGTCTAGTTGGCAACCAGTAACGAGTGGAGTGCCCCAAGGGTCCAACCCCCTGCTAAAAGCAGGACCACTCCCACTAAATCACCCCAGCCAGGGTTTTGTCTAACTGAACCTTAAATATCTCCAAAGACGGAGATTCGACCACCTCCCTAGGTAGCCCATTCCAATGCTTCACCATCCTTCTAGTGAGAAAGTTTTTCCTAATATCGAACCTCGACCTCCCCAGCTGTAACTTGAAACCATTGCTCCTTGTTCTGTCCTCTGTTACCACCGAGAACAGCCTAGTTCCCTCCTCCCTGGAGCACCCCTTCAAGTAGTTGAAAGTTGCTATCAAATCCCCCCTCAGTCTTCTCTTCTGTAGACTAAATATGCCTAATTCCTTCAGTCTCTACTCGTAAGTCATGTGCCCCAGCCCCCTAATCATTTTTGTTGCCCTCCGCTGGACTCTTTCTAATTTGTCCACATCCTTTCTGTAGTGGGGAGCCCAAAACTGGACACAGTATTCCAGATGCAGCTTCACCAGTGCCGAATAGAGGGAAATTATCACGTCCCTCGATCTGCTGGCAACACTCTTACTGATGCAGCCCAATATGCCATTGGCCTTTTTGGCAACAAGGGTACAGTGTTGGCTCATATTCATCTTCCCGTCCGCCATAACCCTCAGGTCCTTTTCTACAGCGCTGCTTCTTAGCCGATCGGTCCCCAGTCTGTAGCAGTGCATGGGATTTTTCCAGCCTAAGTGCAGGACTTTGCACTTGTCCTTGTTGAAGCTCATGAGGTTTCTTTTGGCCCAGTTTTCCTATTTGTCTAAGTCTCCCTGGATCCTGTCCCTGCCTTCCAGCATGTCTACCATTCTCCCCAGCTTGGTGTCATCCGCGAACTTTCTAAGCATGCAATCTATCCCATCATCGAGATCATTAATGAAGATGCTGAGCAGAACCGGCCCCAGGACCGACCCCTGGGGCACTCCACTCGTTACTGGTTGCCAACTAGAAATCGAGACATTGATTCCTATCCGCTGAGCCCGGTGATCTAGCCAGTTTTCTATCCACCTTACGGTCCACTCATCCAGCCCATACTTCCTTAACTTGCCGACGAGAATGCTGTGAGAAACCGTATCAAAAGCCTTGCTAAACTCAAGGTATAGCACGTCAACGGCTCTTCACGCATCCACAAATCCAGTCATCGCATCATAGAAGGCAATCAGGTTGGTCAGGCATGATTTGCCTTTGGTGAATCCATGCTGACTGTTCCTGATCACTCTATTTTCCTCCAAGTATTTCAGGATGGATTCTTGGAGGACCTGCTCCATGATTTTTCCAGGGATTGAGGTGAGGCTGACCAGTCTGTAGTTCCCCGGATCCTCCTTTTTCCGTTTCTTAAAGATAGGTACTATATTTGCCTTTTTCCAATCCTTTGGGACCTCCCACATTCGCCACAAGTTTTCAAAGATAATGGCCAGCGGCTCTGCAATCACTTTGGCCAACTCAGTGCAAGTTCATTCGGCCCCATAGACTTGTGCACATCCAACTTCTTTAAGTAGTCCCTAACCTGACCTTCCCTCACCAAGGGCCACTCTTCTTTTCTCCATTCTGCGTTACCCAGTGTAGTAGCCTGGGAGCTGGCCCTCCCTGTGAAGATTGAAGTAAAAAAAGCATTGAGTACTTCAGCCTTTTCCGCATCATCCACCACGAGGATACCTGTCTCATTCAGTAAGGGACCCACACCATCCCTGATCCTCTTCTTGTTACTGACATACTTGTAGAACCCCTTTCTCTTATCCTTCACATCCCTTGCCAGCTACAACTCCAATTGCCCTTTGGCCTTTCTGATTTTATCCCTGCAGTCCCGAGCAATATCTTTATACGCCTCCCTTGTCATCTGTCCAAGTTTCCACTTCTTGTAAACTTCCCTTTTATGTTTCACCTCATCGCAGAGTTCTCTGCTAAGCTACGCTGTGTGCCTTCCACATTTGCTGTCCTTTCTGCACATTGGAATGGTATCTTCCTGTGCCTTTAACAGGATTTCTTTAAAATACAGCCAGCTCTCCTGGATGCCTTTCCCCTTCAGATCAGCCTCCCAAGGGATCCTGCCCATCAGTTTCCTAAGGGAGCCAAAATCTGCTTTTCTGAAGTCCAGGGTGTGTGTTCTGCTTCTTTCCTTCGTTCCATTGATCAGGATCCTGAACTCTACCGTCTCATGGTCACTGCTGCCCAGGTTGCCATTCACTTTTACTTCCCTCATCAATTCTTCTCTGCTTGTGAGCAGCAAATCTAGAGATGCAAGCCCCCTAGTTGGTTCCTCCAGCATTTGTACCAGGAAGTTGTCCTCAACACTCCAAAAACTTCCTGGATTGCCTGTGCACTGCTGTATTGCCCTCCCAGTAGATGTCAGGATAATTGAAGTCACTCATGAGAACCAGGGCCTGCGATCTGGAAAGTTCTGTTAGTTATCCATAGAACGCCTGATCCACCTCCTCCTTCTGGTCTGGCGATCTGTAGCAGACACCCACCACGACATCCCCTTTGTTGCACTCTCCTCTAAACTTTACCCACAGACTTTCAACCAGCTTGTTTCCACTTTCATAGTGGAGCTCCGAGCAGTCATACAGCTCTTTTACATAAAGTGCTACTCCTCCACCTCTTCTTCCCTGCTTGTCCTTCCTGAACAATTTATATCCATCCAAGGCAGTGCTCCAGTCATGCAAGTTATCCCACCATGTTTCTGTTATTCCAATTACATCATAGTTCCTTGTCTGTGCCAGAACTACCAATTTTTCCTGCTTGTCTCCCAGGCTCCTCACATTTGTGTACAGGCACTTAAAATACTGGGCCAATTGCTCTACTTTGCCCTGTCGATTCTCTCTCCTGTTGCATCTTCCTCCTTGCAATTTCTCCCTGTGTCCTCCTTCCCCACTCACCTCAGGTATTAGGACTTCATTAGGACACATAAGACAATGATCTGATGCCGGCTCTGATTTCCCTTGTCAGTTTGTGAAAATTTCCCAGATTCCACCTTTTTGCCTTGAAGCAGGATGGGAAAATCTTTGAAGTCTTAAAAATTCTTGAAGGACAAGGAAATCATTTCCTGCTGCCCGGCTCACTCGCCCCTCCCTCCCCCCTGCAGCCTGGGGAGGCTGTAGTTAGTGGCTTTGTAGTGGCAGGGATACCCCTGAGCTTGGGAAAAGGAAGAGAGCTGTGCCCTGTTGCAGCCGAGGCTTCCTTCATCATGAGCGCAAGGCACAGGAAACCTAGCAGGGAGGAGATGGGATGTATGGCGCTGCCTGGTACTACCAGGGGCTATGTCTATACTTGTTAATTTAAGTTGACTTAGCATGTCCACACTCAAATTTTAAGTCGACTTAAAGGGGACCCTACAAAATCAACCTAGAGTGTCCACACTGGACGACTAGATCGACTTCTAGGGGCTAGGTGGACCTGGGACAGGTCCACAGTGGCAGGGGGGTCACCCCTTGCCAAGTGCCAGGGGACTCAGCCTTTACCCCATTGTACCTTGGTACAATGGGGCAAAGGGGGACAGGGACTCTGGCAGGGCATAGGGGCAGGGTGGACAGGGATCTGCCCTGCCCTTTTGGGGGGACACGCCAGGCTGTGGCTGTGCCAGCCACCCTGGCAGGGAGGGCAGTGGGGAAGCCCTGGAGCCCCCTAAGTCAACTTAAAGTCGACTTAGGGCTACTCCACATCCACACTGGCTAAGTCAACTTTAGAAAGTCAACTTAGCCAGCAAAGTCGACTTAAAACTAGGTTTTATAAAGGTGACTTAATTTTTCCTTAAGTCGACAAGCAGCTGCTTAAGTCGACTTAAGGAAAGTGTAGTGTAGATGCAGAGTAAATTAAGTTGACTTAAGCAAGCTTAAGTCGACTTAATTTGTAAGTGTAGGTGCACCCAGGGAGCCCCATGGCCTCCTGCTGCCAGGCCAGTGACCTGTTTTCCTCCATGAGCCAGTGGGCACCTCAGCACCGTCCCTGACCCTGGTGCTGCTGCATGAATTCTTTATCAGCTGCTGGTTCTGCCTTACATTAAACATGAGGCAAAAGAAGCAGCAGAAGCCAGATACCACTTAGTTATGTCCAAGCAACTGAGCGATTGCTGCCTGGGAATTGGAGTCAGGCCACCACTAAGCAGCACACAGAGGCCAGGGGAGCAAGTTTGTTGAATAGGGGGATGGGGATCCAGCTCCATTCCATTCATCTTACAGAGCTCCTCTCTTGCTCCAGTGCCAGGTTCCTGGCTCCTCCTTGTGGAGTTCACACTCATCACATGGTCAAGACCCCCAGACCAAGCCTACATGCTGTAGCAGGAATGCCAGAGATGAGATTCCCATCCTAGGATAGCTGCTCCCTCCTTCAAGACCAGGATAATACACTTTGTTTTCTGCTGTTACATTTTAGCTTAGTAACTAGAAGGTTAATTATTCCACAGAGGGCATCTGAAAGGCCTCACACCAGGCTGGGGAACAGGAATCGAGTCTGTTAGTTTCAACCCCCAGCGCACACACCCCCGCGCCTTGAGCTAAACGGGTAACTCTCTCAGCCCTGAGTGACTGCTGTTATCAGGACAGGCCGCTAGGGGCCGCCAAGCTCTCACACATTAAACCAGCATATTAGGTTTGCCCATGGGTGGGTGTTGGATTCTTTGCCAGGGCCTGGGCTCCTGTTGGGAGAAGAACCTCAGAATGATACATGGTTGCAACTGAGATTCTAGCTGGCACCTGTGCATAGATAATTGATCTGGAGCAGGATCTGTGCAGAAAGGCAGCATCAGTGACACTGAAGCTGCCGAGCCCCTGGATTTCAGTAGTTCCAGCACTGTCATAGGGGAGCTCAGGGGTGCCTTGTGATTTCCAGCAAAATAAACAAGGAGTCTGGTGGCACTTTTAAAGACTAAAAAATTTACTTATTGCACGAACTTTCGTGGGAGAAAAACACATTTCGTCAGACGCTTTCCGTTTGGAATTTGTGATTTCCAGTCTCAGCACCCATGGGAGCCTCAGTACCTGCACTGGGGGCACCTGGGAAAAGAGGAGACACGTAGTACCCAATGGGAGCCACTGGGATACTCTCCCCTCCTTGGGGATGTTATAATCTAGGGGCTAGAGCAGGGACTCCGGTTCTACTCCCAGCTGGGGGGGGGGGAGTGTTCTGTAGTGGGGCACCAGGACTCCTGGGTTCCATTCCCGGCTTTCACCCCTGCCTGACCTTGAACAAGATACACAGCTGCGTTTCCACACGCTGCAAAATGGGCCGATGAGCGGTGGGGCTGGTTCGCCCCGCAGCGCTGCGGGAGTCCGGGGGGACGAAGGGGCGCCCCATCACGAGGGCTGCCCGGAGGGCGGGCAGGGGCTCTTGGGGCTGTGGACAGGTGGAAGAGCGGCTGGGGCCAAGAAGCAGGAAGGAAGCGGAGGCGGGGAGGGTGCCGGCGCCGGCTGGAAAAACTCCTGCGGGGATCTCCGAGTCAGTCTCCCTTTAGCCGCCTCCTGCGGGACCCTGGCGGGGCTGCGGGCGCTGAGGAGCGGGTAACCGAGGGTTACGTAACGGCGCCAGCCGCTCCCGGGCCGAGCCGCAAAGGAGACCCCAGATCCCTCCTTCCCCCTAAGCTGGGCTGCGAGCGGAGCTGAGATCTGTGGAAGGGCTTCCGGGACCCGGAGGGCAGAGCTGGGGGCAGCCCGGCTGGAGCCCAGGAGAAGGAATCTTGTGCGGGGACAGGGCACCTGCGTGGGCGCAGCCCCCCAGCCCTTCCCCACCTTCCCCTGCCTGGGCGCAATCTCCACACCCCGTTCCCAGCCCCCCAGCCTGGGCGCAGCCTCCCTCCCCCCCTGTTCCCAGCCCTTCCCCACATGCATGGGTGTAGCCTCCCCCTCCCCAAGTTCCCCGCTCTTCCCCACCCTGGGCGCACCGCAGCCCCCCAGTTCCCAGCCCTTCTCCAGCTGCCTGGGCGCAGTGCAGCCCCCTCCGCCTTTACTCTCGGCCCGCCTCAGCCTAGTTTGGAAATGCAGCAGAGCGCTGCGCTCCCCCATTGGCTGCCCGCGGCTGTCAGTCGGGGCTGCGCGGGGTCCGGCCATATGCTATAAAGGCGGCGAGGGCGCAGCCGGCTCCAGACCCGTGGAGCCGAGATCGCCGTGACCTCGCCAGGTCCGCCCGCGCAGCGCCGCGCCATGAGCCAGGTGAGGCTGCGGGCCGGAGCCAGGCGGGGAGCCCAGTGGATCCCCGGCTCTGCGGCGGGTTCCGGCAATGCTGGGGGGGAGAGCGGTGACACCTTCGCCCTGGCCGGCCGGGGGAGCCCGTGTCACTGCATGGGGCCACCCGGGGGCTGAGTCCCCCTCTCGGCCCAGGTCCTCTTAGCAGGGTCCAGAGCTCGCCCCATCCCCTGTAGTCTCCTCCCAGCTGGTGGCTGTGACCCGTGCGGGGCTGAATGCGCCCCTGGGGGGTGAAGGAGAGCACCAGGAAGGTGGCCGGCCCGGCGGTGCTGGGAACGGGTCTCCCCGCCCTGGTGGGACCGGAGCAGAGAGCAGCCCTGCCGGCACGGTGCTTTGGAGACCCCTTGCCTCGCTGGTTGGGCAAAGAGTGCCCAGGGGAATCCTGCGCCCTGTGTGCACCTGCCTGATTAGGCAGGGCTGCACGTGGTGATGGTGTGTGTGTGTGTGGGGGGGGGAGATGTCCCATCCCAGCTACACCCCCAGCAGGTACCCCCTCAACCACAGGTGGGATCGGTGGCATCGTCCAGGAGGCTCTGTGCACATGGCTCTGGGGCTCAGCCTGTGCTGATGAAGTCGAAGTTTAGTTAGCACCAGCTCAGGGTGCTTTTCCTAAAGCAGTCGGAGAAGCCCTGGGGCTGGTCTCCCAGCCTGGACCCGCCCAGCACCTGCAGCTGAGCACTGCTGAGCTGACATTCGGGGTGGGTGTGGGAGGCAGGGGGGGGAAACCTCTGGCTGACGTCACTCTGCAGGGCCCCCTTGAGGGGAGTAACTGCAGAGGCAGCTCTGGGCTGGCAGGGTCTGCCCTGCCAAGTTCTCCTGCCAGCGCCTGATGAGGGCCAGGTAACAGTATGGGAGATGGGAAGGGAAGACACAGATGCATGGACCCTGGGAGGGAGCCCCCTGCCCTCTCCTGGGTTAGGAGCAGGTGGGCCATGCTCAGGAACCAGTGGAGCTGGGGGTGGGGTGGTTCTGCTGGGGGCAGGGCGAGTTAATCCTGTCCTAGGGGCAAAGGAGGCTTTTGTCTCCATGGCTCATTCAGCCCTGGGCAGCAAAGGTGGCCAGTTAGTGCCAGCGGTGTTGGGAACCATAGTGACCCTGGCATCTCCCTGAGGCACGGCCTACAGGGCTGGCAAAGAGCCCCCTGTGGTGACACTGAGTCTCCGAGGCCCTGGAACTGTTCCTGGCGCTTCTTGTTTTGTTCCCTCATCACCACAGGGAGAAGCGAGAGGCCCAGGCTGTGCTGCATCACTTTAGGGAGATGGCCAGGGGAGAGGGACAGATGGATGGGCAGATGCACACATGCCCACGGAGTGCAAGCCCCAGGGGTGGGTTTTCAGACCCAGCTCTGCCCATTGGCACAGGGCCCCCCAAACTCTTGAAGTCCAGTGGCAGCTTTGGCCTGGGGAGTGATGCAGACGCCTTTAGGGAGCTGGAATGACGTGTGGCTGTAGCGTGGATCCCGCTGGGATGGAGCATGGCCACATAGCTGCTCTGCTGATAGCTGTACTGATTTTTCTTCCATCTCCGGGTGCCATGGCATGTGGGGCCAAGGGTGGCTGCCATGTCAATTCCCTGGTGCCAAAGCCTGCCTGACCCACTGCACATCCTGACCCCAGTGGGCTGACCCTTGGCAGAGTGCTCATCAGATCCCAGAGGCCTGTTGCCAGGGAGGAAGCAGCAATGCAGTGGAGTCTCCTGGGGGATGGAGCACTTCTGCCTTTGGCGACCAGCTAGGAATGAACAGGGATGTCCCAAAATGCTTGGATCCCTCTAGGCTGGCACAGGGGCCTGTCCCTGTGTCATCATGCAGCAGGGAGGGGGTCAAGTGGGGCTTTTCAAGACACCTGCAGCAGGGAGGGGGTCAAGTGGGGCTTTTCAAGACACCTGGGTTCTCTGTGACCCTCGGCACTGCCTGGGTGGGGAGATTGTTGCCTCATTGCAAGCTCTGAAGTTTTGCCCCAGCGTTCCCCCCTCCCCCCCGCCCACCATAGCAAGTGTTGTGGGTGAGCAGCAAGTTCACACTTTCCTCCTGCCAGCTTCCCGTACATGCACCCTGGGAGCTGTGTGGTGCAGCGAGTGGGGAGTGGAACACCAATACCCTGCTCCAAAAGTCCAGGCCCTGACACATGAGCTTTTAGAGAATCTGATTGCCATATTTGGGGTCGGGAAGGAATTTTCCCCCAGGGCTGATTGGCCGGGGCTCTGGGGTTTTTCGCCTTCCTCTGTAGCACAGGGCATGGCTCACCTACTGGTGAATTCTCTGTATCTTAAGTACTTGAATCATGATTTAAGGAGGTAAATAACTCAGTCATAGGTTGGTGGCCTATTGCTGGAGTGGGTGGGTGAGGACTTGAGGTCTGCATTTTGCAGGAGGTCAGACTAGATTGTACTGGTCCCTTCTGACCTTAGTCTATGAATCCCCATCAGCCCGTAGCAGTGTGGAGCTGATGACCTGAAAGGGCAGGGTTGAGGCCATCCATGAGAGGGCAATGGTAACGTGGGTGGGAGCCGGTATCCCACAGGGGTGACCTTGGCAGTGGGGTGTGTGGTGAGGGAGGGGTTCATGTTACAGGAGACAGGTATGTGGCATGTCTCCTGGGATTCAGCCTTGCCCCAGCTCTGACAATAGCTGTCCCAACCCCTTACAACCTCTGCTACAGGACAGAAATCCCCTCCTCCCCCATGGGCTGCTCCCTCTTCTCACCCAAAGCTGCCGGTCCCTGGGCAGCTCAGAGCATGGTCCTCACAGCTCAGTGCGTGAACCTTGCTGGGTGGTATGCCCCACACCCACTCACTTGCTGCGTGGACCAGGGCTGGGATAGCAGGGGGCTGTGATTTGCCTGTGTTGGGCAGCTGTAAACTCCTGGGGGGCTTCCTGTTCCCAGGCTCCCTGAGACTCAACTCTGCCCCAGCTGGGACTGGCAGCAGAGCGGGGAGTGTGATGGTGATGAGTTTTGTGAGGGCGCGTTAGAAGGACAGATACAAGGGAAATTGTCAGGCACAGGGTGGCTGGCAGAGTGGCACCTGCAGAGTAAGCTGACCAGGAGCTGCCAATGCGGGGAGCCCAGAGCTGAAGTGAGGGGCCACAAGCCCTGCTTCTGTCACACAGCATGTGGCACCTTCTCGACAACCCGACACACCTTCTGGTCCCTGTGCCCCAGTTGGCCTGGACTGAGTGGATCCCCGTGGGCAACCTGGGAAGAACTTGCGGCTACTTAAGAGCTTCTCCTTGGTAGGCAATGAGTGGGTTGTACATGCGTGGGGCTGGAGATCATTGCGGGAGGGTCGCCCATAAAGATCCACATTCAGAGTGAAGCAAAAAACAAGGGGTGCTTTGGGGAGTGGGGCAGGAGCGCTGGCCAGGGAGCTTCTGGCTACTCCAAGCCCAGCCTTTCCCAGGAGGGGTGCTGTGGGAAGTGGGGCAGGAGCAGTGACTGATAGGTGGGGGGGTTCCCAGCTATTTTTGGCCCAGCAGGGCTCCCTGAATGCCAGGTGTAGTGGGAGCACTGGGAAGCATGCAGGTGCCAATAGCCCCCTAGAACAAATGGCTACAGAAGATGGGTCTCTGAGTCTGAGATGGAAAATCCCAGGCAGGTAGCATGGCAGATCCCTGGTGCAGGGGAAGCTGGCTGTGCTGCACATGGAAGGGGGGGGGGGGGGGGGCAGCTTCAAACTGCAGCAATCCGTCTTGTGGAAAAACACATCCTTGCTCCAGAGCCAGGGCGCCCGGGGGCAGCGCAGAGAGGCTGATAAAGGCCAGAGGAGGTGAAATCTGTCTGGGTGAGTGACATGTTGGTGGGGGTGAGAGGGAGGATAATGAAGAAGTGGCCAGGGAGGGCGCAGGGCAGTGGGGAGTTGGGCGCTAGGAGGGGGAGGGTTAGCCAGCAGCAGCTGGCAGCCTGGTGTGCTCTGGCTTTTAGGATAATTAGGAGGCCTATGCTGGGAGGGGGAATTTGCTCCTTGTGCTGAGCGGCTTATTGGAAGAGAGAAGTGTTGCTTTCTCTGCCTGCAGGGAGCTGTGGGCACAGTGCCCAGGTGGAGGGGAGGGCTGCCTAGCACCCCTGGATCTCCAGGTCTGGGCTCTCTGCCGTGCTCATCAGCAGAGCGGTGGGACCCCTGCCATCGTGCCCCAACCCTGGGACTCCCCTCCTCCCTGGGACTGTTTGTCTTGGACGCAGCATCCGCCGCTGGAAGGGCACCGGCCGTTTTCCCATATAAGGGCAGCTTTGGTGGCAGGGTCCAGGGCACATGCAGAGGGAAGTTCCAGAGCTGGACAAAGGGGTGTTGTCACTCCTCGCCCTTACGCCACACGATAGCTGAGAAGCGGCGCTAACAGGAGCTCAGGGCCTCTGTCAGGATCGGCCCTGCTGCTGGGGCAAGCCAGGCTGAGTCTGGCCCTTCCGCTCAGCCCATTTCTCATGGTCACAGCGAACCAAACCCACCCCCAAAGCACCCATGGCCATGGGGACCTGGATCCATCCACGGCTTGGGGCTGAGGTCTGCAGGGCTCGGGTGCTGAAGTTTCAGGGAGGGACAGCTGGCGGACAAGAAGGGGTTTCCCCGAAGGACAGCTGTGCCCAGCCAGGGCATGTGGAGCACAGCGCCCTCTCTGAGCAGGCACAGGGATGGTTGGGCCAGCACCTCGGGCAGGTAGTGTCCTCCAATGGGTGCAACACCATATGGGCCTGTAGGTTAGCTAGACCTGAGCTCTGACCTCCAATGTGATCTGGGGTGAGCCCCTTCCCCTCCACTTCGGCAGTATCACAGGAGTGGGAACGCCCCAGCTCTGTTTGTTGGGCTGTGAGCTTTTCAGGGCGGGGGCTGGCTCTCACTGGTGGTTTGTGCAGGGCCTGGTGTTGTGAGGGGCCCTGATTTTGGCACGTTGGGGGGGGGGGGTCTGTGTGGTGCCATGGGGAGGTCTGATCTTGGTCAGAAAGGTCTGGGAGGGTCCCTGATCGCAGTCATGGGGCATGTCTATGCGTAGGGCGGTAATACACCTGGAGGGCCCCATGCCAAGTCCCCATGTTGCTCAGGTCTCTTCGGGGTGAGCAGCAGCTCCTAGCACTCTCGTTAGTGCCTACAGGCCTGGTGCCTACAGTGCCAGAGACTGGCTGGGCTCCCCACTGCTCCCCAGGCAGGCCTGTCACTGTATCTAGGTCCCCATCAGGGAGCTACACTGCTCTGGGGGCCAGGGCTGCAGGCCCACCTCACCCTGCTTTCTCAGCGGGAGCTGGGCGTGCAGGGGATGAACAGGCTGGGCTCCAGGCCCAGCGTGGCAGTTCTCTCCTCAAAGTCTGTCCGTGGCAATAAAGAGCCAGGGAAGGGTAAAGAGCCGGTTTAGCTCATGGCCCCGGGACAGTCACAATGGGATGGAAGCAGGTTTATCCGCCAGCTCTTTCTGGGGCAGAGAGGATGTGACCTGAAAACTAAGGGGAGCCAGTGATGGCCTCAGTTTTTGGGGAAAGGTGGCAGTACTCACCCCTCCCTGCAGGGAGCACTGTGCAGGCTTTGGGGTTCAGTGACCCCAGTGCTGCTTGGAGGGGATGAAAGGGAGTGGGATCCTGGGGGGCATCAGGCAGCACCCTTAGGAGTCGGAAGTTCAGCTGTGATGTTGGTGCCCCGGCGAACGAGACCATGGGGAGGGAGGGTGGACCGACAGACTGAGATAGATTCACTGACGCGTGGTCCTGTGCCCAAAGCCATGTGGGCGGGCAGAGGCCCTGCGGCGCTGGCAGAGGCAGGTGGGAGCTGGGCGTCTAACGAGATCAAAGCCAATGGTGAGAGCGCTAAGCGGATTAGAAATGAGCCTGGTGCACGGAGCCCTGAGGGAGTGAGAGGAAGGGGGAGTGGGGCTCAGCCCTGCACACAGTACCCCATGTTGGGCTCCAGTTGGAGGCACAGCGATGGGGACAGGGTACTCTCCCATCCTCACCCATCTCCCCTGGTTTCCCCTCCCAACCCCAGGCAGGATGCTGGGGCTCCAGCTAGTCCCTGACCTGCCAGTTCCTGCAATTAGCATTGGGCTGGGGCAGGGACTGTCTTCTGCCCTAGCCAAGGGAGGGAGGCTCCTGTGGGCCAGGTGGGTGGGGCTGGGGAGGGAGACCATCAATAGGTGGCTGAGAGGGACCTGATGTGGCTTCGGAAGCCTCACCACCTCAGGAAGGGCCCATTTGGATCCTGGCACCAGCTTCCCTTTCCCATGATGTCACCCGAGGTCTCTCTGCTACCTGGATTTACTCCAGCACCTGAGCGGCTGGGTTTGCAACCCCTCCTCCCTGATTCCCTCCAGTCCAGCCAACCTGAGCCCGGGAGGTGGTGGCAGATCCCCAGGGTAGAACCCAGGAGTCCTGGCTCCAAGCCCCAGATGCAGCAGTGGGGTGGGGGTGGGGAGAGCTGGGAGGAGGGAGCAGCGGGGAGCTGGGAGTGCTTGGGCAGGTAGGAGTTTACCCACGGGAATGGTGCCCAGCCAGGAGCTACAGCCTGGTGGTGCACCAAGGGACAGAGCTTGCCCCCACTCCAGGGACAGCTCCCCCACCCAGCGCCTACTGGCCCTGTTCTCCGCACACCCTTCCTGCCGCAGGAGCACTGCCCCCCCCTTCCTCCAGGCCTGCAGGCTGTGCGTGGGGCTGTATTCCTGTCTTCATCTCTGCAGGGACACTGGCATTTGCGCAGTGGGACTTGACAGCTTCATTTATTATTGCCCCCTGCCCCAGCAATAAACAACCAGCTGCTGCAACCAGGCAGTATCCTAGCCCGGTGGGCGGGGGAGGTCCAGCATCCTAGGGAGAGGAAAACGTGCAGCAGGCAATGGGGGCTGCAGCAGGAGGTGCCTGTGTCTGAGGCCAGGGGAGGAGGGGAGCCCAGCCCATGGCTCCAGGCTCCTGCTGCCCCCTGCTCTTGGGCATATCTGTGGATTGTATCATTGCCAGTTTGGTCTCGCCTGTCTCCCTGTCTGTTCCTCCTCCACTCCAGGCACCCTGGGTCCCAGGGTCCAGCTCCATGGTCTCTTCCCACCCTCTGGTGTGGCAGCATTGGGAAATGAGTGTCAGAGGAGCAGGGGCTGCATTTGGGCCCCCAGGAGCAGCAACCGGGGCCCCTGCCTCCAGGGGTGGTAGCCAGGGTGTCTTGCTGGGTGAGCCACTGTGCTTCTGCCTCTGACCTCACACAGAGCCCCAGATGGGGGTGGGGAGGGCCCTTCAGAGAAGTGGGGGGCTGCATGAGACCATCTCCTGTTTCTGTACCCGTAGGGAGGGTGCGGCTGTGAGTGGCAACCCTGAAGAGAGCTCAGCAATGGGGCAGCCCTCCTAGAGCTTTGCACACGGAGTAGATGGGACAATGCTAGTATACCTGCACTTTAGCAAGGCTTTAGTGTCAATCCCACAGTTAAGTCTGATAGGTAAGATGGGGAAATGGGGCTGGGCAGAACTACCGCAGGATTAAAGTGGCTCCGTAACTGGTTAAACGACCTCAAAGAAAGAGGAGCTATTGATGGAATGATGGCAGAGTGGAGCGAGGTCTCAAGTGGGCTTCCATAGGGATCTCGTCTGGGTCCAGTGCTGTTTCACATCTTTATTAATGACCTGGCTGGAGCTGTAGAGAGTAGGCTGATCCAATTAGCAGATGACACAAAGCTGGGGCGGTTGCCAACACTTTGGAGGATAGAGCTAAACTTCAGAGAGATCATGATAAATTGGAGAGCTGGGCTACAAATAACAAAATCAACTTCCATGAAGGCAAATGGAAGTTGCTCTCCTTGGGGAAGAAAAACCCAATGCACAGATGTAGCATGGGGGTGGGGGAGTGGGGTAACTGGGTTGGCAGCAGCCCTGCTGAGAAGGGTCTGGGGGTTCTGGTGAATCCCAACCTCAACATGAGTCAGCAATGCGATGTGGCTGCGAAAAAAGCACATTAACAGAGACACGGCATGCAAGTCACGGGAGGTGAGAGTACCACTCTGCTCAGCGCTGGTTAGGTCTCAGCTGGAATACTGTGTCCAATTTTGGTCTCCAGTGTATAGAAAGGATGTAGAGAAACTGGAAAGGGTCCACATGTGGTTGACAAAGATGACCAGGGGGTGGAATATAGCCATTGGAGCAAAGGCTGAAGGACCTGAGAAAGTTTAGTTAGGAAAAGAGGAGATTAAGGAGGGGACATGATAGTGGGCTTCAAATAAAAAAGATGGAGGAAAGTTATTTTCCCTTGCCACAGAGGGCAGGACAAGAGACGAGGGTTCTGCAGCATGGCAGATTGAGATTAAATCTCAGGAAAAATGTTCCAATGATAAGAACAGGACAGTGGTTTTCAACCTTTTTGTCATTGGTGGACCCCTAAAAATTTTTGAATAGAGGTGGGGATCCCTCTGGAAATCTTAGACATAGTCTGCAGGCTCCCAGTGGTCTGCAGACCACAGATTGAAAACCAATGGTCTGAACCACCCAAGACAGATAGGAGGTTTATGAAAACCTCCAATGGAGAACCTTCCCTGGCCACCCCAGGCTGTCTGCCCTATTGGCCTAATGCAGCGGTTTCCGCCTGTGTTCTGTGGACCATGTCTCAGGTTTCCAGCAGGGTCTGTATCACCCTTTGAAAGTCTGTAGGAGTCTGCAAATGGAAAAAGGTTGAAAACCTCTGGGGTATCTCACTGTGCAACATGAGACCAGCCATGGCCCAAGGCTCCCTGTCCCGTTCCTATCCTCACAGCTGGTCACATAGCAGGGAGGACGAAGGCTGGGGAAATCAGATCCCTTCTGGGCTGAGGTGGGTAGATGGAGAGCAAGGTGTGGTGGGGGGGGAAGCTGTCCTTGCTGCCTGTGCTGACTCCCCCAAGAGGACAGCAGAGCCCCCCATTCCAGTGCTACAGGCAGAAGGGGTCATTGCTCAGCCCTATGGGTCCTCATGACATATGGGCTTCCCTCCACCTGTCTCCACCCAGGCTGGGTGATTCTCCCTGGCTAGGGCTTGTGGTAGAAGCGGCCTCCCTGGTACTAAGCTACTCATCGTGGGTGGCTGGGATCCCAGCTTCCCCACCCCGTATCCCTCTCGCACATCATGTTTCAGGAACAGGGGTGCTGGGGGGCTGATTCCTTGGTGAGATCCAGATCAATGGCTGTTGGTGTTGAGCAGGAGCCACCCTCTGCCTCTTTGGGGAAGCATTGCAGCACAGTATGTGGGTAGAGGCAGCGAGCTGCAGGTCATTGGGGAGGTTAGACGAAACCCTGGCTGGGATGATTTAATGGGAGTGGTCCTGCATTTAGCAGGAGGTTGGCTAGATGAACTCATGAGGTCCCTTCCAGTCCTAATATTCTATGAGGTAGGCTAGACTGGGGCCTAGGATTCAACAGAAGCCACGGGAGGGAGAAATGGCCCACTGTCCATTAGAGCCACAGAGTGCAGATGAGGCCACGGTGGTTTGGTGAGTCTGGCTCTGGCCCGAGCAGTGCCATAACACTTTGGATGACTGCAGGGGCCACTGTGGGATGCTGGGGCATAGATCTCTGCTGGGACTACTCCCGATAGACTAAGCTTTTGGGATCCTCTGTGGTTACATAGGCTGGGAACCAGAGGAACACAGGGTTTACCTGGGTCCCAAAACAGCAGGTCCAGTTAATTTGCATCCAAGAGTTTTAAAAGAACTGTCTGAGGAGCTTGCTGGACTGAAGTCTTGGAGCACTGGGAAAATTTTAGATGGCTGGAGGAAAGCTCATGCCAGTTTTTAAAAAGAGTAAACAGGATGACCCAGGTAACTGTAGGTCTGTCAGCCTGATGTTGATCCTGAGCAACATGATAAAGTGACTCATACCCAGACAGAATTAATAAAGAACCAAGAAAGAGTAATTAATGGAAATCAACATGACTTTTGGAAAACAGACCCCTTTAAACTAATTTAATAGCTTTTATTTTTGCTGAGATTATAAATTTGGCTGACAAAGGTAACAGTGTTGATGTTCCCAAGGGGTAGCCGTGTTAGTCTAGGTCAGCCAAACAAACTAGGAGTCCTGTGGCACTTTTAAAGACGAACAAATTTATTTATTGGATGAGCTTTCATGGGAGAAAATCCCGCTTCGTCAGGCGCTTTGAAGTGTTGATGTAATACACTTCTGTAAGGCTTTTGACTTGGCACCATGTGGCATTTTGATTTAAAAAAAAAACAACAAACCCTAGAAGGATATCAAAGTAACAGGGCATACATTAAATGGATTAAAAACTGGGCAAGTGATAGACTTCAAAATGTAAGTGGGGAGTTGCTGCTGAGCAGGCAGTCCTGCAGAGATCAGTTCTTGGCCAGGTGCTATTTAGCATCTTAATGATTTGGATTGAAACATAAAGTAATCCCTGATAAAACTCGCCAGTGACACACAAATTGGGGGAGTGGGAAATAATAAAGAGGACAGGTCAGTGACGGAGCAGCGTGGCTTGATTGGTAAACTGGGCACAAGCAAGCCGTATGTCAGGAGCCGGCAACCTTTGCCGACCCCTGTGCCGGCCCCTTCTCCTCGACCCTCAGCTGGTGCCGACAGCCCATTCATGGAAAGAAGCCCCCTGGAGGGGCTCCTCTCAGCAGCGTGCCTGGGGACCCCTATCCCCGTCACACCATGGAAAGAAGTTACCTGAGTCGCTCCTTTTGATGGCAGCACACCACAGAGAGGAGCCGCTCTGGGCGGCTTCTTTACATGGTATCCTGGGGCATGGACATGGCAGGGACCTCCGCACTGCAGCCGCCCCTGGAAGAAGCCACTTGCAGTGTCTTTTGGTGGCAGGAGTGGCAATTTCTGTGGCACCACAGAGGATGCCGAGTGCCGCTCCAAATGGGCTTGTGTGCCACTGCTGGTACGCATGCCGGGGGTTGCCTACCCCTGCCGTATGTCTTAATATGGCTAAATATACACATTTAGGAGAAAGAATGTAACACAAATTACAGAATGGGGAAACCCTGAAGCAGTGACTCTGCAAAAGATTTGGGAGTCATGGTGAATAATCAGGTGAACATGAGCTCCCATGATGTGGGCAAAAGACTAAAGCGATCTGTGGATGCATAATGGGAATCTTGAGTAGGAGCAGAGAAGCTATTTTATTTCTGGGTTTGGCACTGGTGCAGCCCCTGCTGGGTTCCTGTCTCATTCTGGTATCCCCAGTTTAAGAAGGGTGTTGCTAAACTGGAGAGGGTTTAGATGAGGAAAGCCGCAAGAATGATTAACGGATCAGAAACCATTCCTTGCCGTGATAGGCTCAAAGATCTCAATTTGTTTAACAAAGAGCAGATTAAGGAGTAACTTGATCACAGTCTATCAGTACCTAAATAGGGAACGGATATTAATAATGGGCTCTTCCATCCAGTCTAACACGACCCATTGGCTGCAAGATGAAACTAGACAATTCAGAGTGGAAGTGACCAGGATAGTAATTAGCCACTGGAACAACTGACTGGCGGTTGTTGTAGATTCTCTGTTACTGGCTATTTTAAAATGAAGGTGGGATGTTTCTCTATCAGGTCTGCTCTGAGACTGACCAGGGAGGAGGGCTCCAGCCTGTGTTATCCAGGTCAGATGAGATGGGCACAGTAGTCCCGAGGGTCTTAGAATCCGTGACTGGCCTCTGCAAGAATCCAGGGGTTGCTGAGGAGATGGGCATTGGGTGGAGCAGACTCCCTGAGTGACTTCCCAGGAGCTGCACAGCCCTGTCTGCTGACAATGACCCCAGTTCCCTGCCAGGCAGAGTTGCCGGGGTTGGGGGCCATATTTGCCACTCACTGGTGGAGAGGAGCGTGCTGTATAATTGAGCTTCACAGAGGGGTGACTGGCTCGGCGCCCGCCTTCCAAACTGGCCTGGGCAACTCTGGCTCAGAGCGCCCTGTTACCAGCACAGCCAGGGAAGTTCCCGGCAAGGACTGGCTCGGAGTGCCCGTGGAGGATGCTGCGGATTGGCCCCTCTATCAGCTGATGTGGGGCAGGTGCCAGTTTGCAGCTCAGCTGCGGGACAGATGCGCCGTGGGGTCTGCTGCAGCGTGTGGGTGCAGGCTGTGCAGCGTGGCCAAGCAGGCTGAGTCCTCCAGAAAACAATCGGAACCTAAAAGTGCCTTGCCTCTGCTGTGATCGGAAAACACACAGGTGGGGGTGGCCCTGCCAAGGCCAGTCTCTTTGCTGGCTGCCCCTCTCTCCAGTGGCAGCTCCCCAGCGTGTGATGCTAGCAGGCAGCCAGGGCAGCTGTGTGCCACGGTGCGTCTTGTACACAGTATGTGCTAATGGGTACTTTCTCTCCTCTTGCAGCTCAGCTCCAGCGAGTCCCCAGCCCCCAGCCAGGCTCCCTGCAGTGAGGAGAAAGGTGAGTGATGAGGCTCACAGGTGGCAGGCAGGGCTTACTGCTGTGCACAGAGCCCTGGAGGGGTTGGGGGCAGGGCAGGGCAGTGTAGGAACGAATCCTTTCCCTTGCTATTTATTAGGAGCTGCCTTCCCACCCTGAGTCTGTGCCCACGGCACCAAGGCTGGGCAGCCCCTCGACTGCTTTAAGCTGGTGTGTGGACATGAGGGGTTTGCTCTGAAGCCCCTAGGTGGGTCTGGAACCCGTTTAGTTACAGGAGAGCAGAAATTCCAGGGCAGGCCTCCGAAACCCATCACCTGAGGGGCTGAGGACTGCGGGCAGCAAGGTTATCCTCCTTTTGGAGTGAGGCACTGCCCTGTCCTCGTAAAGTGCCGGCTCAGAGCTTGTAAACCTGCTGGTGGGGACTCAGCCCTGGCACAGTGTCTCAGGAGCAGATGTAGCAATTCGGTGACTTCCCCTCGGTCAATGCTCTGATAGATGCTTTCTCCAAGACGAAGGAAATTCCCGGGCCAAGCCGATCTGGCCATGGAGAGAAGGTGCAGAGACGTGCCTTGGCCTGGACACCCGCCATGGGGACCATGGGTTCCTTGGCCATCCAGTGGAGATGCATGTTGCCCATGGCGCTGGTGCACTGGAGAGAGGGAGGGGGCTGTTTGGACTGGGGGGAGGGAGGGGGTTGCTTATGGCCCTCAGTCTGCCCTGGTTTTTCTTCACCCTGGGGAAGAACCTGCTCTCCAGGGTGCAATGTGTGTGTGCTGGAGCTGCCCCACCTCTGCTGCGCCTCGTTAAAGGTTCAGCATTAATGAGGGGAATGCAGACTGCCAGAGCTTGCCCCGGACCCTCTGCGCTGCACAGGGAAATTGCTCTAATGAACGCCTGGCCATCGTGGTTGGGGCAGGCACCTGATGGGTTGTGGGTCGACCCCTTCAGCTGGCTCTGCTGCTCCCATCGGCTGCCAGGATCCCACTCGCTCTCCCAACCCACACCTCACGGGGAGCTGTACCCACTGCCACTCCACACTCAACATTGGCAGCATGACAGCTGGTGTGCCAGGCTACTCCAGGGGCCATGGATGGGCCCTGGGCCACCACCCAGCCTCCGCTTCCCCCAGCTCCAGTAGTGTGGGACACTGCTCGCATCCTCTACCCAGCCAGGAGGCAACCGCGCCACCTGCTGGAGAACACTGGAGTGGGGGACTGGCCTGGGACTTGGTGGATGGAAACAGCTGGGGCAGACCATTGCATTGCAGATGTCCACTTGGGACTTTTTTTCCCATTGTGCATTACTTTGCACTCATCACCATTAACTTAACCAAGATCAGGGCCACAGAAATGGGAGGCAAAGCTCATGGGAAGTTGAGTGGGGGGGAACTGCTTGCTGCACCTGGAGTTTGGGGGGGATCCTGGGCATGGCTTTAGCCAGTTCTGTGGGTGCCTGGATGCTGGTGGGGGTTAAGGCCAGCACCTTCTGCTGCCCTGAGCGTCATCTGCCCCTATGGATTGGTAAGGGTGACTGCTGGCTCGTTTTCCTTGCAGACAAAACTAGGAATGTCAAGAAGGTGGAGGAGGAGGAGGAGGAAATTGACATTGATCTGAATGCCCCCGAGACCGAGAAGGCCGCGCTTGCCATCCAGGGCAAGTTCCGCCGCTTCCAGAAACGGAAAAAGGACCCCAGCCCCTGAGCAGCTCCCTGCCTTCTCCTCACAGCCCCCTCTGCCCCCTTCTTCCAGCACAGCCCGGATCACCCCGTGTTTGCTCTCTCCTGCCCAGCCCAACTTGGGCTGTTGGTATTTTGCACGTTTTATGTACCTGATTGTGGGGGATGAGGGGCTCCCCAGACCCAGCTGTCCTCCTGCCTGGGAAATCAGGGCATCCTCTTCTTATAGCCATGATGAGGGTGTGGCAAGGTCCTGGTGCCATCCCTACAAAGCCATGACGGGGCAGTGTCCCCGGGGGGCCGGGGTGGAGGTACCTGGGCTAACACCACCGGGTCCAGTTGCAGGAATTCAGAGCCAGACAAACATAACGGCTTGTCCGCCTGGGTCAAGCCAACTCCTGGCATGGAAGGGGTCCACTTCTGAGCATCCCCCATCCTGAGTGCACACTCCTGCATTGCCAGCTCCACTCTGTCCTAATGGGGGGATCCTGCTCTAATCTCCCCTACACACCCATCCTGAGTGGCTTCCTATCAGTCCCAGCCATGGGGGCTGCCCACTCCTGAGAAGGACTCCATCCAGGAAGCTTGAGCTGGACAGCTGGATTTCCTGGGCAGGGCAGTGCGGAGCAGGAGGAGGGAGCAGAAGGCAGGGGCTGGGCAGGGAGAAAGAAACAATCAAGCCAGAGCCAACTGGAGGGGCTACTGCTCCCCATGGGGGCTAGAAGAGGGGCTCTCCAGGCCCTGGGGCCTCACGTGCTGCCCCAGCTGAATCAAGAGAGGTACCAAGTCCCTCCTAACTTAGGCAGGAACCCCAGGTGTTCTGCCCTTCCCCGCTTCTAGGACCCCAGTGCATCAGCACCTCCCCATCCACCCCTGTCCCCTGAAGCCATGAGCTGACACTGCCGTCCCACCGCTGTGCACAGGGCTGCCTGTCATGCCTGCAAGTCACTCTAGCACCTGAGGCCTCGGCGTTCCCCAGCCTTGGAGCCCAACAGCCTCCTGCCTCCACCCTGTCCCGCTGCAGCCCGAGCACCAGAGACCGACAGGCAGCTGTGAGCGACGGGTGGGGGGGCCACGCAGCACCATGCACCAGGAGGAGCAGGGTGTCAAGCGTAAGCCCAGAGGAGATGAGGCCGCCCACCGTGCGGCCACAGCTGCTGGGATGACTGGCTCTTTTAGCATGTTTGCATAATAAAATGTCTGAGAACAGGGGCCAGCCTGGTCTGTGGTTCATGTCGGCGCTAGGGTGAATTCATGTTCGGACACCAGCTATGATGGCCACTGGGCAAGTCGCTGCTTTTTCATGCCTTCAAACGGCAGCACGTTACAACCAGCTAACAGCTCAGTGGCCAGGCCCCTCTGCCGGCCCTGGGAGAGCCCAGTTGGGGACCCTTGTACTGATTGGTGCAGGGCTGAGCTACCAGTGCAGGGTCTCCGCAGCTTGGAAAGACCGAGGTCCCCTGCTGAAACCCACAGCCCCGTGCAAGGATGGCTGGCAGTGGGCATGGAGAACAGCTGCCCCCTATAGGGCAAGCCAGGGAAAGCTCTCAGATAAAACAATGAACTAGCTTAAAAACATCTTTAATCATAAAATCAGTCGGGACAAAGAGGCCAGGCAGGGTCCTTCCATTCCCAGACCCACGTCCGGTCATGGAGGGGATGTGAAACAAGGCACCCTGCAGGGGAGAGCTTAGAAGGAGAGGCCACAGACTGTGAGGGGCAGAGGGTCCCTGTCAGCCCTGCCCCAGGCACTAAGGTGGCCATCACGCCCCACTCACTCACACAATGGACACGCAGCCCTGAGCCAGGTAGGTGCCGGGGCAGAAGGGGCATGGGGCAGGCCAGAGCCCTCCGTGTGCAGCCTCTCCCAGGAAGGTCACACAGTTCAGTCCCAACAGCCCAACCTCTTGGACAGGGTGAGGACTGAGGGTCAAAGCAATGGTGTCTCCCCTGCCCAGCACCACGGCAGTGTTTGCACTAATGGGTACTGGAAGGGGCCAGGAAGGTGGGGGATTTGGGCCCTGTAGCGCCAGGCAGGGTAGGATGGTTCCGATTCCCAGGCAGGGCATGCTCACGCTGCGGCCCCCCTCCTGTGACTGAACATGTGCAGCTTCAGCTTGTGGGGATCGCTGCAGGCAGCGAGGCGCAGAGGGCAGGCGGCGTGGTGCCGGCACAGCCGCATATGCGGCTTCGTTGAGCGTTGGTGCACAAAGCGCTTGGCACAGACCACACAGACGTAGGGGCCCAGGCGAGGCTGACCCCGCCATTGTTTCTTGGGGGGCTGGCCCCACACTCTCTTCTTTTCTGGGGAGATAGGTTCCTCCTCCTCTTCAGCCCCACCCGGCCCCTCCCAGTCCTCCCCAGAGCTGCCCCCCACATCACTGCCCTCTCCTTCCCCTTCCTCGGTGTATTTCACTTGGGGCTGGGATTGCCGGAAGCTGTAGGGTCCAGACCAGAGTGCTGCCGAGGGGGGATGGGATGGGGTGGACAGCTGTTGGGGGGCTAGCAGTGGTGGTCTTGAGGAAGCTGGGGATAGCAGGGGGCTGATGGTGGCATGGGGTGCAGAGGCTGTGTGGGGTGAGACCTTCTGTCCTTCTCCGCTGACACTGTGCCACTGGTGAGCTCACTCTGTTTCCCCCCTGCAAGCTTTGATCTGTGGCTGCAGAGAGAAGAGGAGAAGACAGGTCAAGGAGGTGGCGAGGATGAACCTTTCTAGCCCACATACTGAGGGGCAGGAGGGGCTACAGGACATAGGGCACAGCCTCCAAGGCAGGGGTAGGCTCTGCTAGGGAAGGGGAGCTGGATACGGTGAGGATTCACACCCAGAACCCCATGGAAAGGGGACCCCCCATGGAGATGAGGGCCAAATTCACATGGGCCATCAATCTGTGCACCCCCAAGACCCCCAGGGCTGATTGGCCTGGGCTTTGGGGGTTTTTCACCTTCCTCTGTAGCACAGGGCATGGCTCACCTACCGGTGAATTCTCTGTATCTTCAAGTCCTTAAATCCTGATTTAAGGAGGTAAATAACTCAGTCATAGGTTGGTGGCCTATTGCTGGAGCGGGTGAGGTCCTGAGGCGTACTGGTCCCTTCTGACCTTAAAGTCTATGAGTTCCTGGGAGCCCCCTAACCTCCTCCCAGCTCCAGGCAAGGAAAGTCATGGGGGAGTCTCCCTTGCTCAGAAAGGTACTTGGCCCCCCTCCATTTGGGGCAATCCTCCATATTTCCCCAGCTTTCCCTGGGCCCAAGACTCCCTGTGACATGAACCCAGCCCTCCCCCCTGGAAAGGCAGGCAACTGGCTCATTGTGCGCTTCCCACGTTCCCACCTTTCTACAGCTCAGGGCCTGGCCCAGCCCTAGCCAGGAAGGCAGGGCAACCATCATGTTGGCATGGGCCATACGGAGGTGGGCCTACTGAGGACCCAGCTATTGAAGGGAGGCCGATGGCAGAGGGTGGGAAGCAAGAGTCAACCAGCTCGAGCAGAGCACTGTGCATCAGTGAACGGTACCCGGGACAGGAGGCAGCAATGGGATCCTTCCGAGGACTGGTCCTTGCGGAGCGTCTGTGTTGGTCCTCCAGGTTCTCGCGCCTGCGTCCCTCGCAGGCACAGGTGGCTGGGGCAGGATCTGAAGGACGCTCTCGGAGCCCGGGGGCAAGGCTGCTCGGTTCAGTAGGATGAGATGGTTATTGCTCACTCCTGCAACTGGGTTTGAGGCAGGGATGCTCAAGGGGGCTGAGACAGGGGCTCTGCCAGCCAGCAGGGCCGGGGCCAATAATGGGCTTGAGCCATGGGCCCGTGCAACTCTTTGAGCTGGGAGTCTGGCTGCTAGTGGGGCTGGAGCTAGGGGCCCAGCCGGGGCCAGAGTTGGGGGCCTGTCCGGGACTGGGGATCTGGCCAGGGCTGACGCCTAGAACATAATCGGTGGCCCTAATCATAAATGATGTCAGCCCCAGGGCCCTGCCCTGTCCAGCCCGGGAGGCATGGGGCTGGGCCTGGCAGAAGTGTCCCCCCGTGTACTGCACCCCACCGTGCGCACAGGTCTGCGGCCCCTTGTGCTGGTTCTTGTGAAAGAGGAACTTGAAATAGAGGGTGAAGACAGCACCACACTCGTCGCAGACGAAGGCCTTATGGCTGCGCTGGTGCAGACGCAGCAGCAGAGGACTGGCCAAACTTGTCACAGTCCTCGCAGCGTAGCAAGGGCTGGGGGTGCTGGGGCTGGGCTCATTTCCGGGGCCTCCCCACATGACTGCGGATGTGTTCCACCAGGCGCTTCTGAGACACAAAGCTGCGCTTGCAGTCCATGCAGGGGAAGGGCCGGATGCTGTCGTGGCGCCGCAGGTGCTCCTGGAGTTCCGGGGCCGAGACGAAGGCCTTGGGAAACTTGGAGCAGCTGAAGCGGTGTCCCACACCCCCGCCGTGCACCCGCTGGTGCTTGGTGAGGTTGGAGGAGTCAGTGAAGGACTTGCCGCAGATGTGGCACCCGTAGGGCGCCTCCCCTGTGTGGATCCGCAGGTGCTTCCGCATGTTGCTACTGTTGGAGAACTTCTGGTCACACGTGGGGCAGGGGTAGACACGTGAGGCCGTCCCTCTCTGGGGAGGCCGCTTCTTTGGCCTCTGGGGAGATAGCTCCTCTTCCTCAGCCGAGCTCTCCTCTGTGTAGCTGCTGGGAGTGTCTCCTTCCTCGTCGGCCGAGCTGTCCTCTGTGGAGCTGGCAGGAGTGTCTCCTTCCTCCTCCTGGGCTGAACGCTCCTCTGCAGAGCCCCTGGTCTCAGAGAATGTCTGCTCTGACTGTCCACGGCACCCTCCGCACAGGGCTGGACAGGGGAGGAGGTTGATGAAGGTGTCACAGCTGGGCTCCTGGCCTGGCCCTCTCCATCCTCTGCAGAAAGAGGCACGTGGTGAAATGCCCATCTATGTGGGGCTCACCTGCCTCAGTCTCCCCCACCCCTTCTGCTCTCGGCACAGTTCAGCCATTCACCCAACTGCTCCTCTGCGCCAAGTTGCTAACCCGCCCCTGCCCTCCAAAGCCTTGGAGAGTGGTCAGGACACAGCCAGGCCAGTTGGTCGCTGGGGCCTACCGTCTGGTGCGTGAGCAAAACCCAGGCCTTGCTCCCGACAAACCCCTGAAAACGCCAGCAAGGGTGGCCACCAGAGCACTTGGAGACAGGTCGGGGGCCTTCCCCCTCGCCTGCCAGTTACTACCACCACCACACTCCTGCCAGCAGGGCCAGTCCAGCACTTTTGTGCCAACAGGGATGGAGGACAGCGCCTGGATCCCCAGAGCCAGATGCTGCTGCTCCCCAAGACAGCCTGGAGCATGCCTGCGACAGCGCGTGGGTCACACGGGAATGGCAGCTGAGGCCCCGTCCCGCTCCAGCACAGATGGTTACACCTGGAGGCGGAACAGAACCCCGCCCCACTGGCCAGGGAAGATGCGGTTGATGAACCCAAAAGGGAGCAAGGGCCAGCATGCTTCACTGTCTGCCTGCAGGAAACGCACACAACATGGGGTCTCAGCCAGGGGTCTAAACAACAACAGAGACAGCCAGACAGGAAGGAACCCACTAACTCTCCCCCCACCTACTCTGTCTCCCACTGACTAACCTGGAGAGCACATTTCTTCACTGGCCATCCCTATCCCTTGTGCACTGTTCCCATTTACCGCACCCTTGCACACCTCCTCCTACTGGGGGGAGGTGGGGGGGCAGGAAACGCTCACCTGGATCATTGCACAGGGGGCTGTGTACAGCCAACCAGGTCCTCCCCTCCCCACTACCACACTGGACAGGCAGCTGGAGCCCCGCTGTCCTGCTGGCTTCCCTGCCTCCTGAGACATCCAGCATCAGGCATCACCGACCCCAGTCAGATCCACTCCCAGTTCCCAAGTCGCTTTCCCACCCACGCCCAGTGCTGTGGCTCTCAGGCGTCTCTCCCAGGGGAGCTGAACTGGAGGGCACCAGCTCTCCATACACACAGCTTCGCTCAGCAGCGGTGGCCCCGGCCTGCACAGGTGGACGAATCCTGGTCACCAACCCACATTGATCAGCCTGACCCCAGCTCTGCACCACGGCCCTCCCGGGCTCTGCTCAGAGAACATCCTTCATGCCCCGGTGCTGGATGTGCTGCTCAGGACCCTGTTCTGTGCCAGTCACAGTCCAGGCTCCATGCCTGAGTACTCATTTCTGTGGGACACTGAGACCGGTGCACGCCAGGCATGCATTTAAAGCAACAGCTGCATTGGTGCAACATCTGCACACAAGCCCCTGCCCCACATATGTCTATGCTGTAGCGGAGTGCCATATATGCACCCACGCTGGGATAAGGGAGGCCCTTCTGCGGTTCAGCTTATGTCACTTTGGAAGGGGTTTAGTTACCCCACCCCCCCACCAGTCACTTTTATACTGGAATACGAGGGGCTGCAAGGGGGTTTGGACCAGTCTAATTTTATTAGTTTAACCATGGTCCAGTGTGCACATGCCCTGAGGGAACCCCAGGTTTCTTCCTCAAGCATGCAGTGTGCTCCAGGGGAGCTCTGGCCACCTGGCAGACCAGACTCAGGTCCTGCTCAATCCTAGGGAGGCCTAGGATCTCCTTGGCAGGGTTGAGAACAGGGTTGTCCCTTGGTGGGGTGGGACAGGGTCCATTGGGCCGTGCAGGACCCCCCATTCCCCTCCCAATTCCCACCCCAAGCTAACTGCTCTGCCCTAGGGGTGAGGAGGGCTGGCCCAGATATCTGGCTTTGTGCTCCTGCCCTGCTGCCGTTGGCTTGCTGCAGCCAAAGGCCACGGGGTTGGAGCAGGGCGAAGCGCAGCAGTGGGGGGACTGCGTAACTGCAAACGACCGCCCTGGCTGGGAACAGAGAAGGAGACCCAGGCAAGTAACAGACACGAGTTCCCCAAAGCCTACACTGCCTTAGGAGTAGATTCTCTCAGCACAGGCCTAGCTTTGAGCCTGGGAGGAGTTCTGGTGACCTCAGCGGGACTGATCACGAGCTTTGCTCCCTTGCTGAATTGGGGACGTAGCAGTCTGTCTGTCTGGGTTTTTCCCCTAATGCTTCTAAAGCCAGGAAGCAGGAGTGTGCATACCTGCTGTGAGAACACACTCATGCTTGTGGCGTTTGCTGCTTCTGCTTGAGCTGCTGCACATGAACACACTGAGTAGGCACCCCAGCCTCCATCAGTGGAAAGATGATCTCCCCTTTGAGATCTGCCCTAGGCTGCGGGTAACAGGAGGCCACCGTCACTGGGGTAAGGCAGGAGACAAGGGGGCCTTGGCATGGAATGGCACTGTGGACAGCTTTGTGCATAACAGTGCTTGGGCTGCAATACAAACCAATGATCATCATCTGGGCTGAGGCTCACGGACAACACGTAATCACTGCACTCCAGTGACTAGCCCAGACCCTGCTACGGGTGTCAATCACAGCGGCACCCAGCTGGAGAAACGTGACCAGTTCCGAATGGTGGCATTCTACGCTCACTGATTGACAGACCAAGAGGGCCTCTGGGTTCGGTAAGCTCGTCTCACGCCTTCGGGATGGGAGCTCTGCTGAGCCAAACAGTCTTTGTCAGTATCTGTGGGCGGCGCAGGGACCCCTGGAGCACAGGGCTGTGACAGCTGGTCACACTCGACTAAAAACAAAAGAAAATTGAAAATCAAAAAGCTAGACTAGCTTCTTGTAATATCGGCAAACTTTACTGGGGAACAAAACCACCCAGCACAGCCCCTGGAGAGTCACAGGCAACGCAGCTGCAGACGAGGCAGTAACTTTCCCAAGCCCTGCTATAGAGGAGTCACATTCACCTTGGCAGAGGGGCTGCTAACCCGGCAGATTCTGGCAGTGAGGCAACCGAGCTGTTCCTGACCCAGTCTGGTAACAGCGCCACACGTGCAGGGCCTGACTCTGAGAAGAGCTGACTTGAAAGCAATTTGCAAAGAGTCCAGCAGCGTTCAGGATCAAGCGCAGAATGCCATCAGCAGTGCCAGAGGCACCTGGCAAACCGCCTGCTGAGCGGGGTCCTGGCAGGCAGACACTGCCAAGTCAGAGGCAGCCCAGCAGGGAGTTCTCTCATCACAACGGATGCCTTTGACAAAGCTCCTTCCCCGAGCAGGCTGAGCAACATACAACCAAGCACGTGGCTGAGAAATGACACTGAGGAGTACGTCTGACCACAGGCACCCACAGCGCATGATCGAGAGGTTTGCCATTGGAACGAACGCACAGGGCTGTCAAAGTTCTCATCGATTCAACTTCCAGCACACTGGGGATGAGGAGGATCACTTCCAGTGACTCACGAAGCTAGGCTTCACACAGCGTTCAGTCTGGTTGAAGGCGAACTAGTGGCCTCCCCGGTCACTAAGCAAGTCCCAGCCGAGCCGGGAGGTGTGCTCTCCCGGGCTCAGATCAGACTGAGCAGGCGGCAGCTTTCTGCCAGGTTACTAGCTTCCGGGCACCATTTGCAGAAGGGCTCAGCGTGTGTCTAGCCCTGCTCCTGCTGGAAGCTGGGGGCAGTGATTAAAGTATAATTTGATGGGCCCCGGAACCCTCCTAATCTCCGGGCCCCCTTCCCGTATTGTCTGGGCCCCCTTCATGTATATGTGGGCCCCAGCCCAGGTAGGCATTTGCAACCACTTCTCAATACCACATGCATCAGTTATCGCTCCATAAAAATATTTATAATTGTATATGGCGTTTATGTCTATAGCAATTATTGTCACAAACTAGCAAACACTGCATAACAGACAGACCTCTCCTTGCTTTCAGACAGCCCCCTAACCTTAAAAGGATACTTACCAGCAACTACAGATCATACAACAGAAACACCAAAGCAGGAACATATCCCTGCAACAGACCACGCTGCCAACTTTGCCCTCATATCTACACTGATGACACCATCACAGGGCCTAATCAAGCCACCTACTCCATCAAGGGCTCGTTCACCTGCTCATCCACCAATGTGATTTATGCCATCATGTGCCGGAAATGCCCCCTGCCTTATATATTGGACAGACAGGACAGTCTCTGCGCCAAAGAATAAATGGACACAAATCTGACATCAGAAATTGCAACACTGCAAAAACCAATAGGGGAACACTTCAATCTCCCTGCTCACTCCCTTGACGACTTGTTAATAGCTGTGTGGAAACAGATGAATAACAAATCACAGCTTCAAAGAGAAACTGCAGAACTCGAACTAATATGCAAATTTGACTCAGTTGTCTTGGGGTTAAACAGGGACTATGGATTTTTCTCTCATTACAACAAGTGATTTGACCTCACCCTCCTCTATGTGCTGTTCCCCAGTGTTTTGAATCCTAACACCTATTTTGATTTGCTGTTACAGCCTGACCTGATGCTATGTCATACACTCCCCATGCATTTAATTTCCTCCCACTCTGTAACTTTCCCATCTTCAAAGCGTCTGACGAAGTGGGATTTTCTCCCACAAAAGCTTATGCGATAAATAAATCTGTTAGTCTTTAAAAGTGCCACAGGACTCTGTTGTCTTTCTACAATAGACTAACACGGCTCCCCCTTTGGAATTTGACAATAAGTATTGTGATTAACAATGGTGGGGTGTAGGCCCTGCCAGCAGCCAGGGCAGGGTGGAACATGCGTTCCACTGGATTTTTCTATTTTTAGGGGCCGTGGAACTCTGGCCCCTCAAATTTGTGGGCCCTGGAACTGCATTCCGGTGCGTTCCCCCTTACTTTAACCCCTGGCTGGGGGGAATCCCAGCCTGGATGTGCAATGCAGGCTGCTCAGGCACCTCCTGCGGTGCACGGTGACAGACAGTCAGAGGCATAAACGGACATTTACAAGTGCCACTGTGGCAACGGTCTGCATAAATTCTGGCACAGGCACACCCTGCACAGGTACACATTTCCACATGTCTGTTGCTAGAAATCAGATCCTCTTGCTGCATTCTCAGCAGTCATGCCACCCCCGGGAGCTGAGCCCAGGACCAGCCTGGTTTCCCGGCTACAGGAAGCTTTCTCTTTAGCTCTTACAGTAGGCTGACCAGATTTTTGCAACGATTTCTGGGGACAACTGGTTTCCTAATCTTGGGGCACGCACTGGATAGCAGCCTCTGGCTTCTTGGGAAGTCAGGCGGCTGCTGCCCATGTCCTGCCCAGTCCCAGTGGGGAGGCAGATGGCAGCTACCAGAGTCCCTGAAAGCCAGGCGGCAGCTGTCCGCACCCTGGCTGGGTAAAATACGAGGAAGTGTATTGCAGAGGGTACCTTTTATTATTTGTGTCACAGTTACCTATTACAAATTTGCCTCATTTTTAAACCACTGTTTGGTGACAAAGCCAACTGGGGACTTCTTGGGGACAGGGTACCTAAATCAGGGACAGCTGGTCAGTCTATCTTATAGGCTATTTAAAAAAAAAAATCCTACTTTAATTTCTTCCCAATGCTGCTGCTCCTGCCGCAGAGAGTCTTCTCTGCTCAAAGAATTCCCTTCCAAGCCGCTCTGACACATTCAGCAGGGCTCCAAAATAATAGGTTCCTCTGAGCAACCATCAGCAGCTCCAGCTAGCTCCAAACATCAAGGGAGTGAGAAAGAACAAAGCCAGGAGACTCAAGAGAGAGAGGAGCGCGCTGGGCACAGCTGGAGCTCACGCACGCATACACCACACCATGGCCTACTGCGGTTGCTCCGATAACCTAAAATGCCCTGGGTTTTATGACCCTGGATGGTTCAGGGATTGGGGACCTTTGGATTTCTAGTTGCTACTTCATGCCCAGTTCCTGCTGGCTCAGTAGCCCGGCGCCCAGCCGCACACAAGAGAAAGCACCACAACAGCTAAGCCCTGGGCTGGCAGAGTCCCAGAGAGGTCAAACGACCCTCTGTCCTAGTGCCGTGAGACAGCCAGGGAGCTCAGTAGGGGGCAGTCGCCTCTGCAGAGGACGCTTCTGTATTAATTCAACTAGATGCTAACGAGGAGCGAGAGAGCTCCAAATCAACCTTTCATTTGCAAACACACTGGAAAGGCCAGTCTCCCCTCCAGCCATTCCACTGGCTGGAAGCGTAGGACAGGGGCAGAGAGCGCTGGTGGACCAAGGACTCATCAGCACAGGTCATGCCCCAGCACGGGGGCTCCCGTGTGCTCAAATCTTGCAGCTTCTCAGCCCCTCGCCCAACTGTAGCTTTCCCTGTTCTCCTTGGATCTGCTCCCTTCTTCCTCTCCACCAGCAGCATTATTAAGCAATGCTGGCTTTGGCCAGAAGTTGTAGGGCTTGTTTGAATGACCCCTGCCCGGCTGAGCCCACTGGAGCCGTGGTCTGGGAGCAGATGGCTGCGAAGCAGCCTGGCTTTCATGGCGGCTGCTCTTGGCGCTGGCGACCCTTCCTCTCTGTGCTTTGCTAGCCCTGGCCTCTCCCAGCCCCACGTCTCTGCTTGGCTTCTACTGGAAAGGTAACAGGAGCAGCACATCACCAGCCCTGTCCACCTCTTTGGGCTATTAATCCAGCCACCCACCCAGGCCTGTCTCCTAGCTGAGAGCGGAGTTTTGGGGGAAGAGAACTTGGTCAGCTGTGTTCAGTGGGTCCCAGGCTGAGCAAGCACCGTGTGGCACATAGAGGGCTCGTGGCAAAGATAACCATTCCCTGAGACTGTGTCTCTGCAAGAGGTGGTGCCTGGCCCTGGAGGCACCAGTTCTGCGATCACCAAATTGGAAAGTTCTCTGCCCTTCTTCCAAGCTCTAGCCACCACCACACGCCACTCTGCTTCCTGCCAGGCCTGTACACAACCCCCTGCCCTTCCCCCGCCAGCCCCAGCTCGGCAGCAACCTGAGCATCAGGGGCCCATTTTAACGTGTGCTTGGGGCAATCGGAGAATGCCTGATGTGCCAGCAGGAGAGGTCTTGGGGTGGTGATGGGACAGTGTGAAGCACTCCCCAGCGGTGAGGAAATGAAAACTCAACACCCTGCCACATGCCAAGCGAGCAGACAGAGGGGGCATACAGTGAGTAGGGATCACAGGCTGGCATGGTCAGTGAGGGATGGGACCGCTCCTCTGCCACAGAAGGGTTTAAATGCCAGGGCCTAAAGAGCATTCGCTGGGCAGCCATCTTCTGCGCAGACAGGCTTGAGCTCTGGCCACCCACAGGCTGTGTCTACACTTGTAAATTAAGTCGACTTAAGCCAGTGTACATGTGGGGTAGCCCTAAGTCGACTTAGGGCTACCCCAGGACTACACCACTGCCCTCCCTGCCGGGGGGTGGGGCACAGGGGGAGCCTGGCATGCCCCCCCCACAGGGCAGGGCAGAGCCCTGCCCACCCTGCCCCTATGCCCTGCCAGGGTCCCTGTCCCCCTTTGCCCCATTGTACCTATGTACAATGGGGCAAAGGCTGAGCCCCCTGGCACTGGGCAAGGGGTGCCCCCCTGCCCCTACCCTAGGTCCCCCTAGCCCCTAGAAGTCGACCTAGGCGTCCAGTGTGGACGCTCTATGTCGATTTTGTAAGTTCCCCCCTAAGTTGACTTTAATTTTAAGTGTAGACTCACTAAGTCAACTTAACTAAGTCGACTTAAAGTTACAAGTGTAGACATAGCCACAGAGCCCTGCGAGTCATTTCCTTGGGATCCTATGTTAGGCGTTGGAGCTAGGTCTGGCCTGCAGGAGAGGAGCACGGCTTGGGACTAGCAGAAACTAAACACCCTGCCCCACAGGCTGGCTGTAGGTCGGAGGCACGACAGGACGCCCAGAGCCTTATCTAGTCAGACAACAGAGACCTCCATGCAGCGAGTGAGATCCGCTAGCAATGCCTCGGCCAGGGAACAAGCCAGCGGGAAGAGGAGTCCAACAGTTACAGACACGGGACCATCTGGCCCTACATACAGCGAGCCATAGACTGACCCCTTGGGGGAACCTGCACAGGGGTAGGGTTGTGTAGGGAAACACTCGCACTGAGCGCTGAATGCCTACAGGGACTCCAGGACAGCTTCTCAACACCCTGGGAAACGCACCAAGACATTTCTAACTGGCAAGGGGAACTTGGAGAGGCAGCCCCATCAGCAGGAACCTTGACCTGCTCCAGTGGCTGGGAATGCACAGCTGAGCTTGGGAGAAGGCTGGCTTAAAGCAGCTGGTGCTTGCTGGTGTAATGGCGCCATTCCGGTGCATGGGGCTCTCCCACCATGCCCCGCCCAGCTCCCAACCTCCCACACCTGACACAGACCAGCCGACGGTCACTAACCTGGCAGACTCTGCCTGTGGGAGCACACATGGCGCTTGAAGGCTCTGGGATCCAGGAAGGTCTCGTCACACTTCTGGCACCAGTACAGCTGGGGCAGCTCCACACGAAGTTGCCTGTGCATGAGCAGCTCCCCCTGGGAGGGGACCGGCTGGTGACAGGTGCGGTAGGCGAGGGGGTGTGCGGCTGCATTGCTGGCCTGGGGCTTATTCCGGCGGTCCTGGCTGTGGAAGGCCAGTGCACACTGGGGGAATGGGAAGGGCTTCTCCTCTGACAGGCTGTCCGCTCCCTGCCTGCTCTGCACCCTGGCACTGAAGTTTGCTTTCCTCTTCAGCTTGCTGATGCCGGGGGACCTCCTGGGGCCAGCTGGCCACCTCCTGCCCAGGCCTGCTGCAAGGGACAGGGAGAAGTAGGAAGGCAGGACATGCGGCTCCCAGCATGGTCAATGCTGCCTGCCTCAGGCTCTGGGATAGCTGAGGAGCTGGGCGACCCGTGCTCTCGCTCCACCTGGTCCTCGCGCATGGCTGGAGAGCAGAGAGAGCAGTACCAGCACTCTCGGCAGGCTCCCAATATCTCTGCACGAAGGGATGCTCTTCCCATGGCATCGAGGGACCTGAGACAGAGGGAGAGGCTTCCATTCCAGAGCCCTCCACCCTGCAAGAGTCAGGCAGCCTCGTCTCTCCCCAGTGGGTTTCTGCTGGCACCGAGACAGCCTGCAAAGGAGTTCCAAGGCCAACCTCATGCCCCCCCCCCCCCAGCTTCTCTCCTACAGGAGGGGCTCAGTGCGGCGCTGCCATGGGGTGATTCACAGCACGAGAGCACCATTGCTTCCACGCCAAATGCACAGGAAGAGGGTGGGGCTGGGGGGACGCACGCGACTCACATGTCAAGGAAAGGTAAAGGGAGATGAGGAACCCGTTCCTGCTCGGGTACCCTCAGCAGCTGGTTTATTGCCACAGGAAGTCAGTGTGAGATGGAGGGGAGCGGTTTCACACCTGGGGAGGGCCATGCAGGGGGGCTGGAGTGGGATTTCAGCAGAGGCGAATGAGGCTGGGGTACAGAGGGGCCTGTGGCGAGCAGGGGAGAACTGCAGGACTGGGGTGAGGAGAGGGGAAGGAATGTTTGGGGCCTGGGATGAGGTTACGGTGAGATGTAGGAGTGGAAGAAGGGATGAGGCACAGAGGAAAATAGCTAGGGTGCAAGAGCCGGAAGCAGTTTATGCTGAACACCAGCGAGCTCTATCCTATGGTGAGATCTACGGGGCTGGGAATCTTCTCCCTGTCCCAGGGAGGAAGTGCTGCGTCACAGATCAGTCACTGGCTGCAGGGCAGCGCTGGCCAGAGGGTGTAACAGGCTTTTCTCATCCACAGCTGCAGCTAGCGCCATTTCTGCTGAGCTCTGGGAAGCTTCCAGTGCCCCTGTCTGCAGCTGGCAGGCAATGGCCCAGGAGAGGGAGACTCAGTCTGACAGATACACCCGAGCATCATCTGCAAGACTGAAATCACCCATTCTCCAGGAGAGGTTTGCATATTCAGTGCCGCAGGGCAGAGCCACGGGGCGCCTCCTGCTGCCTGCCTTTTCCTGACAGCCGGCGGGAGGGACAGCCTTAGCATGTACTTCTCATCACATTGGGCAGAGAGGTCTGGGCTGACCCAGGGCAGAAAGCAGCAAACGCACACTGCACCTGGTACGTGCCATGAGGCTCGGCTCAGACCTGGCCAGTCGCTCGGAAGCTACCGAGTTCAGCAGTTAGTGAAATGCCAGGGTCTCCTGTGAGCAGAGGTCACCGAGACACGGGGCAGGGCCCCTCTATATGAACCCCAAAGGTTGCTGTGTCAGACTCCCCTGACCTCGGGATCCCAGGCACAAGGGGGTGCAGCCATCACAGAGCACAGTGTACCAGGCAGAGTGCCACAGCCCCCAAATCACTTTCCTTCCTGCCCACGCCTCTCTGCTGAGCCCCTATCCCAGGTCCCTCCTCTTGCCCAGGCCCTTTCAGAACTCTGCAGGATAGCGTCACCTCAGACTCCGATAGGAAACCCTGGAGCTGGGCATGTCCGGAGCTCACCAAGCCTTCACCCAGCCACCTCCCCGTGTGAGGAAACACCAGGTGCCCATTATGCAGGGTCCTTCTCAGAGAACTGGGCAACAGAGCTCACTCCTTCCCCTGCCTTGCTTGTGCCGCCACTTCTGAACTGAGCCAGGCCGGCCTTATCCCTCTCTCCCGTCTCCTGCTTCCAAAGCCTCGCTTTCCACTCTGGCTGGGTCGTAGGTGGGGTCCTCCCAGATGAACTCGTCATTCAGGTCCATGGGGTCAGCCTGGCACCATTTACCTGCACACAGAGCACATGGGGTGGGAATCAGGGGGGATCTGATCAGGGCAGGTGCTCAGAGCAATGCCTGGCCCCATGGTGAGGGGCAGCCAGCCCTGCCAATGTCATGAGGTAGGGAGATGCCGGGGAGGGGGGCAAAGTGTGCTCAGGGTGGGTCTCTGAGGAACGGGACACACCTCTGAAGCTTTCAGCACCTGGCTCCTCTCCCCAAACCTGGGTTGGGACCCATCTTCGCTCTGCTGGGTTCTGTGTGAGCAGGCAAGGATGGGGTGCGGCACATTGGCATCAAAGCGACTACACAGTTTTGCCCCAGAGTGAAGGGTGGGAGCCCTGGGCTGGGAGAGGGACTAGAGCTGGGCAAGGGGAGAGGTAAGAGCCACGGGAGGTCTGAACAAAGGAGAGGTGTTCCCTGCTGGGCTAAGGGCTCTGGGGAATTGGCTCCTGGAGATGGACTGGGCCAGGCTACCCCTAAAGCCAGACTGGACAGAGCCCTGGGAAACGGTCTGTAGGGAACCATCTGCTCCAGTCCCAGCAGGTACCACAGGGCTCTTCTAGCTGTGCCCTCTGACCTCCCTACATGGGGGGGCCAACCTGCCCACTGGGATATGGCACCAGGCTCCAAGGGCACCTACTTTCCAACCGCACGGAAGACATCGTGTCCTCTGACTCCTCAGCCTTGGGCCCAATCTCCCACTGCCGAATGACCTCGCTGATCTCTGCATCCAGCTGCTGATCTCTGCATCCAGCTGCTGAGCCTGCTTGTCAAGGCCACTCGCGCCATCCGAGAGCTCCAGAACTGCCGGGGGAAGCGGTTCCTGGGCCACGCCGGAGGCCTGGTGCAGAGCTGTGGGAAGGAGGGGGTTAGAGGGAGGTGGCTGGCGCATTGCTTTGTTCAGCCCTGTGCAGGTCTGCCCCTTACCACCCTGCCCCATCACCGGGTTCTGGGTAGAAGGGAACATCGCTTCTCTCTGGCCTCTGGATTTTGGCTCTCCTTGTGTCAAAAAGGGGGAAGGCAGGGACCATCCGGAGAGGTAACATCTCCCCACACATGGCCTGGACCCCACCTCAGTCAACAGAAAGGGAGCAAAGAGTGCGCAAGGCCTCGTCCAGCTGCCTGCACTGGGGACGGCAGATCCCAGTTGTGATGCCCAATGGCAGCTTCATGTTCAGCACACGCCTTCGAGCCTCTCTTGGAAGGCAGCCTGCTGCCCTGTACCTCCGAGCGCTGGTGCAGCAGAGAAGCGATGCCTGAGCTGCCATGACAAGGCCAGGCGAAGCCGCAGCTTTCGTAGCGGAGCCTGGGAGATTCCCTTCTCTAAAAAAATGGGCTCGTTTAGCAGGGAATGCTGGGGTTTGCAGAGCACCTCAGAACTCATCACGTTGCGCACGCCTTGCCGACACCACAGGGCACCTCGGAAGGATCCAGTTCCAGGTTTTCTAAGGGGAGAGGCTTCTCCTGGCCTTCCTAATGGGAAAGCAGCCCATTGCTCATTTGTTATATTAGTGCCATTCTCCCTCTGGCTTTCAACAGAAAGGACTAGATGGTTTAATTCCAAAACGCTTCCTCTTCTTGGGAGCGTCTACACTGACAAGTTAGGTCGAGTTAAGGAGGCTTAAGTTGACCTAGACAAAGCCACGTCCACACTGGGCTTTTATTAAGTTGACTTAAGCATTTCCTTAATTCGATTAAATAACACCTCCTTTTAGGTTGACTTAAGCCTTAAATTGACTCCTTAAGTCGATTTAAAGTCAGTGTGGATGGGGATTAGTGCCTAAATCGACCTTATTAAGTTGACTTAGAGCATTAAGTCAACTTAATAAGGTCGACAAGGGGCTATGTCTACACTAGAAAAGTTAAGGTCGACTTAGTCCATCTTATTAAGTCGATTTAACAAAGTTGACAACTTTTCTAGTGTAGACATAGCCCTTGACACGGAAATCTATCAAGGCTGAGAACCCCACCCCTCTGGGGCCACAAAGGCATAATCCAGGTGTACTCAGTCACGCAGAGCTGATGCTGGAAAGTCACCCAAAGAACATAGGAGGGAGCAAAAGCAGCATGGTCTGGTGGGTCAGGGACCCAAGGTCTAAGCCTAAGGGCAGCTCTGGCCTCTATCTTGTCTACTCAGGTGGGAGGAATCTTGGGGCCAGTCTTGCTCTGGGTGCACAGTGTGTAGATTTTAAGGTCCGAAGGGTGTGCTATAATCCATCTTGTCTGATCTCCTGCATCACACAGGCCAGAGAATCTCACCCAGCAGTTCCTGTAGCAGGTCCATTACTTATGTTTGAGCAAAAGCACATGTTGTTCTAAAGAGACACTCCATCTTAATGGAGAGACTCCAAGGGCTGAAGAATGCACCCCCCCCCGGGTCAGCTGTTCCAGGGTTAACAGTCTGCACTTGCCTTCTAATCTGAATTTAGCTAGCTTCAGTTTTCAGCCATTGCATCTTATTCTGCCTTTGGCTGTGATGGTAAAGAGCCCTCCACGAGAGGAAGTCTATCCCCCATATAGGTTCAAGTCGCCTCAACTTCCTCTTTGTTAAATGAGATGGATCAAAACAAACAAGGAGTCCTGTGGCACTTTTAATGACTAACAAAATGTATTTATTGCATGAGCTTTCATGGGTGCTCACCCACTAATGTGATATATGCCATCATGTGCCAACAATGCCCCTTGGCCTTATACACTGGACTAACGGGACTGTCTCTGCACAAAAGAATTAATGAACCCAAATCTGACATCAGAAATGGCAACATTCAAGAAGCAATAGGGGACCACTTGAATCTTCCTAGGCACTCTGTGGAAGACATGTCTGTTACAGAACTTAAAGAGGTCAACTTTAAATCAAAGCTTCAAAGAGAAACTACAGAGTTAGAATCATATCCAAATCTGACACCATCAGCTTGGGTTTGAACAGAGACATGGGCTGGCTTTCTCATTACAGACAGTGATTTTCACCTCTCTCAACCTCCCCACCTTCTTGTATGTTGCTCTACACTGTTTGAATCTAAACAACTTGTTTCATTTGCTGAAACAGTGGGACCTGATCCTGTGAATTACACTTCACTGAATTTATTTTTCCCTCCCATACTGTAAGTTTTCCATTTTCCAGCATCTGACGAAGTGGGGTTTCTCCCATGAAAGCTCACGTGATAAATAAATTTGTAGAACTAGACTAACACGGTTACCCCTTCGGAACTTGTCAACATAGATGGATCAAGTTTCTTTTGTCTCTCAGGCAGGTTTCCCAATCCTTCAGTCATTCCTGTAGTGCTTTCTTGAGCCCTTTCTAATTTACCAACAGCCTTTCAGAAGTGTGGAGATCAGGACTAGATACAGCATCAAGTAAGGGCCTCAATTCAGAGGCAATAGCATCTATTTCCTCCCACCCAATATCCCTCTTACCAACCTGGTACAGTGTTCGCCCTTTGAGCTACAGTATTACCCTGGGAGCTCATGTTCAGACACCGTCTGCTACGGCCCCTCAGTCATTTTTAGCACCCCCCATTCCAGGACACAGCTCCCCATTTTATACATGTGACACACACTCCTTGCATGTGGCAATGTTAACACACACACTCTGCCCCGCACCAAAGGGCTCAGACTGATTAACTGACTTGTCATCATTCACAAAAATCAGTGCACTGGTGGCATCTGCAAATTTTACTGGCTAATATTTTATGCTTTCTTCTGGATTGCTGTTCAAAAGGCTGAAGAGCATTGGTCTCATTCCTGTCCCTGCAGGACCCCACTGGAAGTGACCTCATTGGAGGAGGAGTCCCCATTTATCTTGACAGCTACTATTAAGCGGTTTTTAATCCTTTTAATATGGGTGGCATCATTCACACTGTTTAAAAATCAATGGGGCTGGTCTCAGCTGAGGCCTAGTCTAGATATACCAGAATACCCAGAAAGGATTGTACGGCTCTTTAAATCTTTCCCACACATTGCCCTCTAAGATGGATTTCTCTCCACTCCAAACTGCAATAAGATCAGGATCGAGCCCTTAAATCCCTAACTGTAAGACAGTTTAATTCCCTTTGATCCGCAGTGCATTACTTTTCACAGCAGAAAGGTTCTGGGCTGATAAGGTTTAAGGAACTTAACTAGATGCACTTTGCTACTGAATTAAAACTTGGCATGGGGCTTGCACTGAACAGCCTGCACTGAGACTCCAATCCTGAAGGCCCTGGAGATGCAGGGATCTGTCTGGGCCAATATGAATGCAAGATCAGGGCTTAAGACAAGGCCTTTCCCTGAACCACCGGCTTTGTTAGACCCTATATAGGAAAAATTCTGCTCTCAAACCCCACCGGGCTCCACGGAGCTGAACCCATGCATGGGACACTGGGACATGATGCTACTTTAATGTCATTATTTCCAGAAGAGCTCAGCACACTGGGCTCATATTGAACTCTGAACCCGTTTGAAACTCTGGCCGGTCTCTGGCCACTCCTTAGGACAATCTTAACCCAGGAGGCTTTCCAGCTACCTGGGACAGGAGCCAACAGAGACTTATCTCAGGAAGAGAAGCACGACCACCCCTGAGCTCCCAACTGGGCCACTACTCCCATCCAACGTGAAAGAACATGCTGCTTAACACCCGGGTCCCAGCAGACATTACTTCCTCCTAGAGAGGTCTGTTCGGCTATCTTTATGCTGGCTTGCTCCCAGATAGACTGCAGCCACAAGGTTGAGCTGGGATCTCATTGGCTCCAGCTAGGCAGGGCCAGGCCAGTGCAGCTTTTAGATGGGAAACTGAGGAACCAGGACCTACCTAAAGCACGGTGCGGTGCTGGGTCCTCAGCTCCACGTCCTCCTACTCCAGCTGAAACCCTGGACTGACCGTGCAGTGCACACTGCAGCCTCGGCCAGGGGATACAGCCGCAGCGCAGTTATAGCCTCACCCAGGGCTCTTGTGCCTATACCCTGGCATGACTGGAGGAGGCGCTGTGCTGCAGGCGGGGTTGTCACGACATCACCGTTAAATCCTGGGCGCTTGTGGTCATTAAAGATCCTGGGGGTGCTTTTCATAAAAGTCCACGGCTGCCAGTGGGGGTGGGTAAAGACAAACAAGGGCTGCACTGCAGCAGGACTCCCACAGGTGGTAGAGAAATGATGGGAGAGTCCCCAAAATTCTCACGCTCAGCCTAGATCTTAGGTCAGAATCTCGTGGACCCAGGATGAAGTGGAGCGAATCCAGCAGACAGTACTGGGAGGCAGAGGGAACAGCTCAGTGTGCAGAGGCTGCTGCCCCAGGATCAGGAAGGAGAAGAAAAGAGGACAGTGCATGGGCCTTTGGCTGCACATGTGCCTAGTGGGGCCACCTGGAAAGTTGCTGGACCTTGGGCCCAGAGCAAAGCTGTCCCAGAAGGGTGCTGGTTGCCCCCTGCTAAATACATACTTGTTTTATTGGATTCAAACCTCCCTCCCCTCCCCGTGCCCCAACCAGCGTTTTCAGCCCAAATCAAACGAGGACTCAGGTTTCTATTACCAGTTGTGCCAAGAAGTTGCTGCGAGCTCTCAGCCTCTCCTCCCCACCCCTCCTCGTCTTTAACTGGGAGCTACTTGAGACAGAGGCGGACTCTTGTGTTAAATACACGCAGCACCTACCGGAATTGGGGGCCCTGCTCTCAGGTGGGGTCTCTGAGTTCTACCAGTCTGCAAATAAATTACAAAACATCGCGCCATTGGGCAACAGCATGGGAGCCTGAAGGCAGACACAGGATGCAGACAAAAGGGAAACTGGCCAGTTTGGTTCAACTGTTGACATTGAGAAAAATGGAACAAAGAATCTGAACAGCATGATCAGTGAGGAATTGTAACTGTCATAAACTCTCCCCCACTTTGAGCCGCCTTGAAGGTTGCTGTTATGCAAGGAAGGCAGTGCTATTTTAGGAAAACCCATCCCCATCCCTTGGGGCTCCTGCAGAGGAGGGGAGGTGATTACGGATCACTTTTATCAGCAGCGATTCTCTTACCTACGGAAGTAGGCGGGGGGGCAGCAGCCATCCGGCTTCCCTCGGCAGATGAGAGGCTAGCCTTAGCAACCAACTGGGTGGCTGGCTCTCGCTGAATGCTCACTGGCAGTGACTCAACAGGAGGGAGTCCTGTGGGAAATTGAAACAGCAGCTATAAATCACATATCCACACATGGGGCACAACAGAGAGAATTGCAGGTTCCCTGCCACAATCGCTGACTGAAAACTGACCAGGAACTAAGAGACACTGGGGCAAAGCCTGTTACTGGAATGACATTCACACCCACACCCACACCCTGCTAGAATTAAAAAAAACCAAAAACCAAACAAACAAAACAATCCCACCATGAAACAAGTTTTTACCCCCAAAAGGGAAGAGAGGCAGAGACTCCAAGGAATCTAGTTACCTGGGAGGTGCCCAGGGGCTATGTGATGGGGCCTAAGATTGCCTGACTCCAACAAATCTATCTTCTCAGGCTCCACGCTGTTTCTGAGAGTTATTAACTGGCTGACAAGTCCCAGAAGGGTAGCCCATGTTAATCTATTGCACTTATAAAGACCACAGGACTTCTTTTCTGATTCGCTACCTGGACTCCTCTGCATTTGGCTGAGATTATGTTTTGTTTGCATTTGATTTTCAAAGAAAATAAGATGCAACAGGAAGTCCTGGGTTAGTGACCCTGACTCATCTCAAAGAGATTAGCCCTTGTTTAACATAATGCTTGCACAGTTTACAAGTAATACATGTTTCAAGCAGTATTGGTTTTGTTAGTGCCCGATGGGACAATGGGTGGCCGCTTGCTCGGGCAGGCCTATGTCTATGCCACCTTTCCCTGGGCACACATTAAGGAGACCCCATTTTGGACAGTGTAAGAGGCTCTAGCCTGAAATCTGGGAGACGTGCAGCAAAGAATACTGACCCAACCCAAGAATTTACAACCCACCTGGGGATGTGAAACTGGCCTACCCAGAAACTTGGGACCCACCTAAGAATTTATGACCCTCCTGGAAAACATGGGAATCACCTAAGGGTTTGGGCCCATCTGCAATTTATGACACCCAGAATTTTATAACACCCTGAGAACTTGGGACGCACCTGCGCACCTAAAGAATTTATGACCCATTGGAAAATTTGGAAAACATAACTAAATTCAATCATGGGAACCAAGACCCTCCCCTGGTGCGAGGAGACACTAGAAAGTCCTATAAAAAGGGGTATTCAGCAACATGGAGTTAAGAGGTTCACATGTTAACCATTGGAGCTGATCACCCCAACGGTCGAATCTCCCGAAGAAAGCTAGCTCGTGTCGTATCTCATACCATGTTCCTGGTGTCCATGCTGCTGGTCAGTGGTGCTTTGGTTATGGTATGTATGTAAACCACCCTCTGCAAATACCTTGCAGTGTTTTTCAGTCAGGTACCTAAATTTTCTGCCTCCGTTAGATGTTTTAAGATTGCTGTTTAAAGTTAACTATTAAATGTTTTAAGAATACTGTATTGTTCTTAAGTAATATCTCTGTTAAAGATTTTAAGCAACTGCCACCCCTAAGTGACTGCTTTTCTAAGTACAAATTGCTGTTTTGTGTTTTACTGCTGAAAATAACTTAGAATAACCATTTCTTGTCAAGTAATTACTGGGTTCACCCACTGGGCACCCCAAATAAAAGAAAATCGTTTTTGTGATTAAACCAAGCGAGTGGCATCTCCTTCTCCCATCACGGTCGGGGAATCCACAGGTTTGTTTAGGATTGCTTTTGCCTGCTGGTATTTCATTTAGGCAAAACTTTAAAAAGCAAGGTAATGTTTTTTGGGTTTTTTTTAAACTGGGGTATTTCTACAAAATCATCCCCGAAATAAAAACTTAAGAAAGAGAGTGCAAGCTACAAAATCATTAAGTAAAGTTTTAACAAATAAACTTTTAAGTTTAGTGTTTTTTCATGCTAAACTTAAAAGGTAATTTGTTAAAACATTACCTGGTGTGATTATGTTGAACAGAAGTCAAATGTTTTTAAACGTTAACATAAAAAAAAAAAAAATCACATGATCACCCTTGGTAAAAAGCATTATCAATTTTTCTATAGTCATTAGTTTAAACTAGCATTCAGAACTGCCTTAGACGGAACTGGATGGGACTCCTGATCTGACTCGAGTTGTCAGGGCAGGGGCATTTATGGAGTCAGATGGAATTAGCATTTTCAAACAACTACCTAGCAGCACTTTCTCCCGCTGGTTGTACAACATGGCCCCCCAAACCACGGAGACTCAAATCAATTTGTTAAATTTGAAGGCAAAGAGATCAAAGGCGGAGAAGACAGCTCAGGCTGGACTCTGCCACAGCCTGGAATGGAACTTCCTGGTTTGCATTGCCCTTGAGGGAAGCTGTTGCTTTATCTTTATGGCTAAGGGACTCACATGCTGGGAGGGACAGAAAAACAGAGATCCAGAAGAGTTAAGAGAGAAAGCTGCTGAGGGAGCCTGGAAGTCTGTCACACCAGATGGAGAGGGAAAGGAAAACAGAGTGGGGAGAGGAAGCTGCCACTCTTCATAAGGGACTGGTGAAGGAAACACAAGTTGGGCCTGCATCCTATTTGTGCATTTATGGTGGATGTTAAAGAAAGAATCCCAAATCTTCTCCCCCCCCCCCCACCAGTCCCATCTAGAAAGGGCTATGGCTCACTGGACAGCTGGCAGGCTTGTGACATCAGACATACCAATAAAATGAACCCCGATTTGTTGAGCATGGAGGGAGAGTTTTTCAGAGTGTACAGAATTCAGTTCATAAGAACAATCCAAGCCCTGAATATTTGGCTGACACATCATGGCCTGGCCCTCCAAACACAGGCAGAGAGCAACTCATCCCTATCTCAGAGGCCACCAAGAAGCCCCCAGCAAAAGCCTGGTAGGGGTGGCAAAATTTGACATTACTGAGGTAAAAGCAAGCAGTGCCCAACCCATGTATGTGACCCAAACCCCCTGCTTTGTGGCTCTCCTGTAGTAGGACATTAGCTCCATTCCTAGATCAGGTACTGCAGGGCCACCCCCACTCTCCAACAGATGCCGCACGAGTCGCAGGGGCGACTGGCTGGGAGGAGGCTGAGCTCTGGTTCGAGGCACACAGGAGAGGCATTGGTCTGCCCAGCTTCACCTGAGTCCTCCCCAGCTCCCACCACAGCACATCGCTCCAACAGGCGTCAACAGCTGCAGTGGCGTGCACTGGCATTTCAGCCAACCACGACATGCCCGTCCTGCTGCCCGAGGGTGCTTTCAGCTGGGAAGCCATGCACTGATTGGGCTGCACGTCTGACCTCTCCCCACCCTGGGGGAAGGGAGACCAAAGGAGGAGATCATGGTGAGAAGAAAACAGCACCAGCCCGGTTTGGGGAAAGAAGGAAAAATCTCTTTCCAGAGATCAGTGGCACCCACAGCCAGGCCCAAGTTCTCAGTGGTGTCTACCAGGCAGAAGAGGCAGCTGCCTCCCGGTCCATTCAGGTTTGGCCCCACAGGCCTCACCCCCTTAAGAAGGAGGGGCTGTAGAGCCAGACCTGAATGGTCACACCAGTCAACGGGGTAGCAAGCGCGCCTGTACCAGGAGTGTACCACTCTTGCGCCATGCTGCAGGGCAAAGCGGGTGGGAAGCTCAGGGACAGGGCATGATGCTGAGACGGCCAGATTGTGAGGTGGTGGCTGAGCATGGCACAGACTCAGCAGACGGCGCTGGGGCCAACGGCTGCCAGAGGGATGGCTCCACTGAGACTGATGGTGCACACCGTGAGAAAATTCTCTGCCTGGGCTCCTCTCCATCGTCCGGCATGCTGGGCAGTTGTTTACCCTAGGGCAAAGGAAGAACAGACCTGCTCGTTGCCAGCTGTTGAGCTGTTATAGCTGAATGGTCACCAGTTGATGTTTTCTTACCATTAGAGCAAGATGTTGGGGAGGATTCAGCTACCAGCACCACTGCAGGGGGTAGAATGGGACGTGGCAAACCTGCCCATCTCCTGCCAAAGACTCTGCGTTGGGCCCTTCTTACATTGGGAACCGGGCGGCCAATTCCCTTCACCAGGGAGTTAAGCTTCTTTAGGAAGGAGCCTGGGGCAAACAGGCCTGCTGGCAGAAAGAGGAAAAATATCACAGTGCCGCAAGGTGTCACATCACCAATGGCTTCTAGTCCCACATCGGCACAGAGGACCACTGCCCCCACAACTCCCTCCCATCATATACGCCACCACACCACCCGCTCCCACAACACACACACCGCCCTGGCCCCCTTCCTCCTTGCCAGTATAGCTCCTCTCCCCCATATCAGGATCCAATCCAACATAATGCTGGAAAATGCGGCATGGCTCAGATTTGAGGAGCTCACTAAGGACACAACGCTGCCCTGACTGGAAGAAAGCTTAGGAGAAACTTAGGCAGAGAGAGAGGAAGGGACTTGCCTACAGTGGGTCCAGGAAGAGTCAGTCCTAGATCCCAGATGCCCAACACTTTGTTCTACCCACTAGGCCATGCTGCTATTCCAATATTTGTTCTCAAAAGATACAGGGCATTACCTCTGTTTGGTTGGCTGGCAGTCTCCATTGCCCTGCCTCGGCCCCTCTGCAGGTGACTGGCTGGTTGATTTCTGAACATGGGTCTCAAAGCTAAAATATTACTGTGAAGGGGACTGTGCTCCACCAATGGACCATACTCACAGCTCTAGAAGACATTTGGGGTGGGCAATAATATTCACAGGTGGGCTGGTGCCACTGTGGAGATCCAGGGCCGTGCGGGGGGCGGGCCTGATGTTGCAGACTCATCCCATCACATACACGCCCCTCATTCACACATCCAAAATAAGTACACACATCTAAACAAAGTTTCAGCAAAAGTTAGGCTGAGCAATACAAAAATGAAGGAAAAACTCCATTTTGAATTGCTGGTTACAATATGGAGTTACAAATGAACGAATGAGCATGGCATTTCTATCAATGAATATTCCATATAGAAATTTCTGTTTGGAGCAATTTTATGGTATAAATTCATCTTTAGCCCTACTCAGCACTGTATCTTTTGTTACTATGCTTTAAGCTTCTGACCAGAAAGAAGGAGCTATAAGCAATAAACTAACTAGCTTGATGCTGGTACAAATTTGCCTGGCTTTGGAGTGGCTGATAAGATCCCTGGTCTGTTTTTCAACAGTGGGGTAGCAAGTGAGAGCCAACTCCAGAGACTGAAACTCCATTTTCTAACTTAGCTGTTCCTTCCTTTCCGCTTGTGTGTGTGTGTGTGTGTGTGTGTGTGTGTGTGTGTGTGTGTGTTTGTCTTATAGGTGTAGGGAACAGGCCTGGACTTTAACAACAGCAGAACAAATCAAGCTCAACTCTTTTCTCCCCAAAAGACACTTATCACCCGGTGGTCTTTCCTTCTAAAGGTCCTCTCCAGCAAAGAGAAAGGGAACAAGGGATGCTGTAAAAATGAAAGCCTTATTTAAACATTTCAAAGCCTTGAAACGTTTTCCTCTTTTCTGTATCTTTAAGGATTTTCAGCAGTGCATTCGCCATAGGACTCAGCAGGGTGATGTTTCTATACCAAAATCCACACGTTTGATGCTGGACAGAGACTGGGTTGTGTTAACACTTTTGACTCTCTAGGCCCCTTTTATCCACCTAAATTAATACAGCACCCGATGAACTCCTCACACTTCCGCCCAAATACACGCACAGGTTGTAAGAACAGGAGAGGTGCAGAAGCCTTCTGCCAGCTCCACACCAGCTGTGGAGCAGCTGCACAAGGGAACTCTCAGTGGCCATTTCCACACACTTTTATGGTGCTAGAATGTCAGAACAGGACATTGGCATAACAGAGAATCAGGTCCCCCACATCTTGGATGTTTAGGTAGGTTTGCTTTCACCAGTCAAGAGCTCTTTTCTACTAGACATGCAGGTTTGTCCTTTTTAAGCTTTAAAATAATAATTTTAGAAGAAGTTAATTTTAAAAATGCTTAACTCTCTCTTGGGCCTTTTCTACACGAGAAAGTTTCACTAGGGTCATTTAAAGTGTGATTATAAACCAGTTCAAAAGGCAAGGCGAATGGTTAGACCAAGGTTATTTTGCTTTGGCTTAAATCAATTTGGAATCATCACCAAACAGGTCTGTCTCTCATGAAGTCCCACAGGGATCCTTCTTGACACTACACTATTTAACATTTTTATCTCTGACCTAGCGGCAAAGTTAGGCGCTGGGGTCAAAATCCTGGGCGCCAGGGCAACCTGGGATTTGTCAAACCCTGATTTAGAGCCCTGCTCAGATACGAGTATGTGGCTCCACAGCCAATTTTCATCTGCAAATCATGGAGATCCACATCGCATGCAGGGATATAATGCGGATCTCCACCGATTTCCGGGGCTCTGCTCATCCGTGGGGCCGAGATGTCAATGGGTGGGTATAAAAAATGGCCCGCGGAGAAGGGTGGATTTGCGGGAATCTACTTAGGGCTGCTCTGACCCATCGCAAGAGTCACTGCCTGGGGCAACCACAGCGGCTGGCTTGGGGGAAATGCTGCCCCCCAGCAGGCTACAGCGCAGGGGCATTGCCGTGTCCCCAGCCCGTCCACACATGCGCCTCCCTCCCGCGCTTTCCGGCCAGGCGCTCACTCACCCCACGCTGCAACTGCACGCTCTGGACCAGGGTCCCACACAAAGGCCGTCCCCCAGGGCCTCTCCAAACCTCCTCTCCACCACCACCACCACCACTCACCCCCAGAAACCTTCCCAGGCCCGGCCTTCCCCACCTGCCAGCACCCCAATCTCCCTGTTCCCTTCCCCACCAGCTTCCCGACCCCCCCATACCCTCCCCACTCGCTGGCTTCCTGGCCCCTTCTCCAGCTGCCTGCTGGCTCCCTGACCTCCACCGCCCCTTCTCCGCCAACTCCCCAACCCCCCTGACCTTCCCCACCCACCCACCAGCTTCCTGCTCTGATCCCCTCCAGGGCCCCTTCCCCACTGGCTCCCCAACCCTCCTGGTCCCCTCCCCCTTAGCTGGCTGGAGCTGCACGGGTGGCCAGAGTTGCTCCCTGACCAGGGTGCTCCAGCCCTGAGCCGCACATCTGAGCATGCTCAGGGCAGGAGATTTGAAAAGGCTCCAGCCTGGCCATAGCTGAGTCCCAGGCATCCACAGACCAGATTCCAGCCTCTGGTGGGCTGGATGCTGGCCTGTGGGCTGCAGGTTGGACAAACCTGGGAGTGCACTGCTCCTGTCCCCTGCTGGCCCCACTGCCCACGGGAAAGGAGACCCACTCCTTTCCCCTGCTGCTCCTGGCCCCAGCTGGGCAGCAGGGCTGGCCAGGGAAAAATAGGTGTCGGTACACCTTACCCAGCATACCGGCACAAAAAAAGCCCTGGGTGTTGGGAACTGATGTATAAAGAGTTGTCGCAAAAGTTTCCATGTATTATGTTTTTGGAAGGTTTACCTGATACTTTTAATGATGGACATTTATTTCCTAGTAATAAAATAAATATGATTATAGACAACCTGATGGAGTCTGCTTGTGAAAATGGCAAAAAAAAAAAAACAAAAACAAAAACGAGAAAGCCTTTACAAAATAGACAAGGAGTCTGGTGACACTTTTAAAGACTAACACATTTATTTATCGCATGAGCTTTTGTGGGAGAAAATCCCATTTCTTCAGGTGCTTGAAGATGCAAGTTCCCCATTTTCAAGCATCTAACGAAGTGGAATTTTCTCCCACGGAAGCTCATGTGGGAAGTAAATTTAGTCTTTAAAGTGCCACTGGCTGCCTTATTTTTTTTGCTGAACTAGACTAACACAGCTACCCCTTTAGAATTTTACAAAATAGGTACGTCACAGAAGTTTAAGTAGAATATACATTGTGCAAAATGTGTTTTGTTAGGGAGAAAAAGCCAAATGATTAATTTAAATGCTAAGTACATGCTAAACCATATAAACCCCCCTAAGATAAACTACAAATTGCCACCCTGGAGCGTCACCTGTACTTCAGTAAAACAATTTTTCTGCAGGCCTATGAGGATGTCACCAAAAAGCCTTATGGGTTGGTGGATTTAAACACTTCCACAGCTGAAGCCTGCAAGTTAAGAACTAGTCTTTTCCCCCTGACTGGCCCTATGTCTAATTTTGAAAACACATAAAATAGTCATTTTTACCACCCGCGGCCATTGTAAAAACCAAGCATCCCCGTGACAGACATGTCTAATTGCATGTGGAAAAATCTGGCTCTTTTCAAACTCAGAGCCCAGTCCTCAGCAAAGGAAGGCTATTTTCTGCTCAGCCTCTGATGACCTGGTAGTGGCCATTGCAGAAATAGTGCTCAGCACTTTAAAAGGAAACATCCCCCTGAAACCCCAATAAGTAAGCATGCTAAAAAGAAAAAAACCTGAGCAATAGAAGAATTCCCTTCAAAAAAAGAAGCCGCTGGTAAAGCAGGCCAGGGGCTTTATTGGACCTTTGTTAAGCTTTGCACTCCCTCTGCTGTCAGGCCTTTAAATTAAGGGATAATGGAGCCACGCTGAAAAACCTCTCGCCTAGCCACCCGCTAGAAATGAAATGTGCCTTCAGTGGCAAAGAAAATATCAGATCCACCTCCATACACCAGTTGGAAGACATTCTTCTAAGAGTTGGTTTTTCTGACTATGAAAAGGATAAACTTTACCAAAGGGTCCTATAGAGATACCTGGTGTTGGCCAAGAGGGGGAGCTGGAAAAGGAAGATAAGTCTCCTTCCAGAGCAAGAACAAAAGCGTCCTCCTGAAGTTAAAGGGCACTGTGCTGCTCAGGAGGTACTCACTATAAGAAGAAAGCTGAAATATTGTTAAATTCAGAAAGCGTAAAGATGTTTCTTCTTGGGATGATAAAGGAAGCTTTGTGCACCTGAGGGAAACAGTTGCAGAGCCTCACATGCTCAATTTAGTCAGGGAGCGACCAGATCTTATTCTTTCACCAACAAGAGGGCTCCTAAAAGCAGGGCTGTCTTGAGGGAGAGGCAGAGCCCAGGGCCATTCAGCTTGTCGGGGCCCCTGCCTCCCTGCTCCTGCCCTGGGGGAGGCAGGGGAGCTGGCCGAGAGACCGGGCTCTGTGATTCCGCCCCTTGCCTTCGGCTTGTGGCTGAAGGCAGAGAGGAGCATGTGGCAGTGGGGGGGCAGCAGCATGGGTCCCACAGAACCATGGGGCCCGGGACAGTCTCCCCGCTCGCCCCCCACAAGGATGGCCCTGTCTAAAAGGATGGAATGTTTTTATGAAGGCCTTGGCAAAGGTGAACATCCCTACAGCTGTTGTAGGCCATGGTGCCAGTGAGTAGTATTTAGAGTGTCTAGAAACAGGCCGAGTCTGAAAGTAGAATCCCCACTTTTAAAAATGTACCTGCTAACAATGAAAGCTTGAATGGTTAATGGTGCTCTGATCTTCGCATATTCAAGTGTTTATCCCAGGAGATCCGGGTCACAGCTTACTCTGTCTTTCTGATGATACTGTCATCTTGAATAGAAGTTATTCTAAAAGTAAATGTGTGTTTTGTTCAGGACTCTAGAAAGACATCATAAGGCTACCCAGCAGCGCTGTCTCTAGTTCCAATAATAACTTTTTGTATGAAAAGGTTTGTGATGCAGCCCTCGGGCCAATATCTTAGTCCTCATGTGGCCCTCATGGTAATTTGAGTTTGAAATTCCTGGCCTAACAGGACAGTCCTTCTATGACCCACCTCCAGCACATTATCAAAACCCCTTCATGTTGACCTTTGCAAATGGCACCTCCACTCAGGTTTCTGGTTTTAATCAGAGAGAATAACGATCAGCACATTTCTGGCCTGGGATCAGATTGAAGGCATACAGTGCATACCCCCAGGTAAATTTGTCATGGTCAGCCAAGAGCACTGGTCTTTTACATATTTCCCAGTTGCATGTATTCCCTCATGCATTTCTTGTTTTCAGAATCAGGCTGTAGAGGTTTACCCGGCACCATTCACCATCCATATAAAAGGCCACAAAATTAATGTCATAATCATTAAAGTTGAAAGGGTTTTTAGCATTTATCTATAAACTGATAATGAGCTGTTTGGGTAGCTGTCCCAAAAAGAAAAAGAAATGTGTTAGTCTTTAAGGTGCCACAGGACGTTTGTTGTTTTTGCTATATAGAAACTATCACGGCTTCCCCACTGGAACTTGTCCCATAAAGAGATTTTCCGGGTTACTGACATGACTTCCAGCTGGAATACTGAACACCTTTAGGTCCACCCGTCCCTGCTGCCCCCCACCCTTGCCGGGGACTCAGGCACTCAGTGCTTCTGCAACCGCAGGGGCTCCCAGTCCCTGTGGGAGCTCAGCTTCAGCTGCAGGGTCCCTGCTCCCAGCCGCAGAAGGGCTTGGCCGTCAACGGGGCAGCTCTCCCTGCTGTTGGGATGGAGGAGCCTGGATGGCTGCCTCCCATGCTGCCCTAGACCCAACAGCCCCAGTTGCTCCCTGGGAGCCCCAGCAGCTCCCAGGGACCGGGGAACTCTGGTGGTTGCAGCTGCCGGGACTGTCTGGTCCTCCACAGCATGGATGCAGCTGCTGGGGCTCCTCCATCCCTGGCTGGCTGCTGTGACTGCCCATCCCCTGCTCCTGACATCAGTGGAGCTGCAGCTGCCAGGGCTCACTGGTCCCAGCCGTGGGTGGAGGCAACCCCCAAAGCTCACCCCATTGGCTGCCCATCCCTCTGCTCCCCTGCACCAGGGTGAGCCCCAGCAGCTGAAGCCCAGCTGAGCCCCATGATCCCCCTTGACTGATCAATTTCACTATTCTGTTACAGCAGTGAAATTGACAAGTGTGACAGCTCCCCATGGCTTTAAGGAGGCAGAGTGTCCACAGACACTGTCACCTTAACTTTGCAGGCAAAAGCCCTATGCTGCTTGTCTAGGTGGTTTTATTTTGTCAGCAGAACAGGAGAGTTTTAGGACTGTTTTGTTGGCCCACATGACTCCACTGCATCCCAGCCCAGGGCCCTATCCAGTGGCAGATGGGTCACCGCTGGAGCCAGCAGGGCTCCACCTGAAACATGCCAGCACCAGCTGGCTCAGCCACCAGCTGTGTGGCAGCTAGCTACCCCAGGCCACTTCCTCCCTTCCTGGACCCGGGTACCTGGAGCAGAAGAGTTTCTTCCCTCTCCATGGGGTAGATGGCTCAGGGGATCTCAAAGAGGCCCTTGGTATCCATTGGAGGCAGGTCAGGCAATTCCTCCGGTTCCTCGGCAGAGGGCAGTTCCTCCAGATCATAGGGTCTGGCAGCTGGTGGCTGTTCCTTGGGCACTTCAGGGTCCTCAGCTAAGGGGAGCTCCTCAAGGTCACAGGGGATCAGCAGTTCCTCAGGGAAGAGGGGCTCCAGTCCTGGTTCACAGGGAAGCCAGGAATGCTTTCACTGGGCTCCAGTCTCGGGAATGCCCTCCCAGTCACTGGGGCCCAGGAGACTGGGTGGACTGAATTGCCCTCCAGCCTGGGGGGCCCCATGGCCATCCTCCAATCAAAGCCCAGCCTGGTCCAGTCCATAGCCTCAGAGGTAGCACATCCTGCCTCCACAGCAGTTCAGGCCCTACTGAGCTGCCTGGTTGGGCTTTTATACCTCCCCTTCTTGCCTGGGCCCCGCCCCTCTGCTTCGGGGGCTGAAGACCTGCAGTGCCAAGGTCTGGCGGGGGGGGGGGGGGCGTTCAGGCCTGTCCTCTGGCCCAGGCTCAGAGGGAGGCCAGGGTCCTTTGCTACACTTGGACAAGACCAGGGGCTGGAAGCCATGGGGTGGGATATAAGCCTGAATGGGGCATGGAAACATGTCAAAAATATAACAGTGATAAAAGGTACTGAAGGTATACTGCCTGAGCGTTATCCTACAAGAAGAAAAATCAAGGCAGACGCCTTTAAAAAGAACCGAGGAAACTTCCTCTGCAGTTTCCAGGTATGGGATCATCCCTGCCAATTTTGAAGAGCCCCTAGCATCTCCAAAGCCTTCACTACGTAAGAGGAGCCGGCTTTAAAAAGGGAAAACACATCGGTACCCTGGGTTGTGGACAAGCGATGCAAAACCCCTGATTTTAAACACTCGCTCAGCCCTTTCACTGCCTATAACAAGCTTATTTACCAGAAAATGCAGGTTCAGGGTAACTGAAACTGCTTGCAAACTTGGGAAAATTGTTGGGGGGGGGGGGGGGAAATTAATTAATTGGTTACAAAACTTTATTCCCCCTCCCCTGTCCAAAATTTAGCTAGATTAATTTTTAGAAAAGCGGAAAAATGCACCTAATATCTAAATGAAATCTCCCCACTCTCCTACCTTCCTACCTAAAAAGGAAAAAAAAAAAAGGGTTTGGTGGAGCAAAATGGTTTTTTTTCAACCTGAAATATATCATTTTTAAATTTTATTTATTTATTGGTTTTTCATTCAGTAAACAAAACCAATTTTTCAGAACGGTCACGAAACCAGAAAATGAGCTCTTTGCTAAGCGATCCCTGCAGCACAATACAAAGCCTGAATTACAACCTCAGCAACATGTGCAGATGTTCAGAGTTGCTATCGGTGCAGTGAGTCAGGCGTATGAGGTTGCAATTAAGGCTTTTGGGGAAAAGCAGCTATTCTGAGTAAGGGAAATTTGTGCATATAATAAGAAAGATGGGATGAGAGGGAACCATCCATAACTTTGCTTAATTACAACCTAATCTCTCCAATGTGTGTTCATGGCTAGTTTGCCATGAGTTATAACTACATGAAGTGTCAAGAACAAAGAGAGCAGCCTTTGGTTAGTAAAGGAGTCCAAAAAAGGTGAAATTCTGTTGCCATTTTTTCTTAAAAATCATGTTTTAAATAAAATTGAGCTCATAAACTGAGCAAGAGATGGAGTTGAAGAGTCCTAGGAAATGCAGTCTTTGCCCACAGACTAGGTGCTGCAAGTTTGGGGAAGTTATATTGCATTCTTCATAGGATGAATCTTTGCTGTAAGTGAAAAACACAACTGGCTGAATCTGAGCTAGTGCATTTGAGTGAGTGAAGCTGGTCCTTTAGCCAGAGGGGCTCATAGCTGGGATTCCAGGGTGCTGCTACCAGCTGTGGAGGACAGTGCAGTCCAGCAGTTAGTGCAGCAGGGGCTGCAGCTGGGCGCCTGAGTTCTAGGCACTGCCTGCTTCTACTAAGTACTAGAATTATTGATGCTGCCTGTATTGGGATGGTGTTCTAGCATTGTGTGTGTGCTCCCACCTCCCCCCTTCAGTTTGAGCGTGAGCACACAAGGGGTTGCTTTTCTGGGCTGGGGTGGGGGCAATTGAGATCTTGACTTGACATGAAAAAGCAAAAAAAAAAAAAAAGGCAAATCACCTTCAGCCCTTTCCTCACATGGCTTCGTGGCTGTCATGGGCAAGCTGGAGCCAGCTCCGGACCCATATCCTGAAGACAAGTGCAGGCCAGGGCGGCACAAAGTATTGCATGTGTAATGCAAAGGAAAGGGGCTATGCAGCCCAGCTCTGCAAACCTCAGCGCCAGCCTCAGGAGCTGTCAGTCAGAAGGGATCCGTGCGTCAATGAAAGCAGCTGCCAGGCACTGTGTGCTGCTGGAAATAGACGTGTGAGGTACTCTCATGGCAGCCCATATGCCAAGCGGACCAGTGCCTAGCTCCTCCCAAGAGCAGTATAGATTCTCCAGACAGGACGAGGGGAAAGACAGAACCACCTGGGCACTTCACTCCTCTGAGCTGGCACCAACCACTGCTTCAGAATGGACTGCCATAGTGCCTCCCTCTTACCTAAAACCAGGCCTGGCCCCCCTTTTCCTCAGTGCCTCTTCCTTTAGTGGTTGTAGCCCAAGGCTGAGAGCTGGGACTCCTGGGTTGTGTTCCTGGCTATGATTTGACTTTGGGCAGGCCACATAGCTCATGTTCCCAGTCCAGACTCATCCGTGGCTCTTTTGCGGAACCTTTAACCAGAGGCTTCCTGTTGTGAAGCTCCACAGCATCCCTATGAGGAAACTGAGGCACATAGAGGGGAGGCAACTTACCCAAGCAGATCAATGGCAATGACAGGGGAAGAAAATCCCAAAGCCTGCCTTTCGGTCCTCTGTTCCACACACTAGCCCCGCTCCCCCCTGCTATGGGTTGCTCATGGTGAGTGGGATTCATACATACTGGAGAGACTGTGGGTGTTTGATGAGGCCTACAGTCTGTGGAACAGAGCAATTCACCCCTCTAACCCTAACCCTAACCTAACCCCTCTGGGCTGGGCTCAGCTCCTGGGCAGTAGATGCCCAAGGAGATTCTCTGTGCCGGGAGGGTATCTGAGCTCTGTCCTTGACCAGACTCCAGGGGCCAGACACAGAGCCTTGGGGGAGTAGATGCCGGCCCCAATGGCAGGGGGCTTGGAAAGGGATTCCTTAGGTGTACTCCTCCCTGACCCAATCTCCTCCCCTCCATCCTGGGCACCAGGCCTGGTGGGACAAAGTGCTGCCAGGTCAGGATGGCAGCAGCATTTTGCTGGCACAAATGACTGCACACAGGACACGGGGAATGAAGAGTCCATTCCAGGCCCTGGGCAGACACCACTGGTAAGGGAGGGACTAGCCTGGCCATCACCCCTCAGAGGCTACGGACATGACACAGGGATCCAGAGAAGGAGTGGATGGGACGAGAAGGCAGCAGGGACTGCAGTAGCTTTGTGGGAGGTGGTCCTCCTCCTCCACTAGCCCCACTGTGGGGCCCATGGGGGCAGAGTGGGTCAACTGACCCCTTCTTGGCCCTCTGCAGAGAAAAAGCTGCACCTCTGAGCTTTACCTAATGCTCCTCTACGTTCCTGAGCACGGGGAGCTCAGGGAGCCGGACTGAGCCATGGGAAGAGTCCCTGTGGGTGAAGGGGTCCTGGCCCTACCCTTCCCAGGAGCAATGCAAACCTGAGCCCTGGCCCAAACATCTGCTGGGGGAATGTCCTAGGTTCCCTGAACAGGGGACTGCCTGGCCCCAAGGGAGTAGTTGAAGCCAGCTGTGCAGGGCACCAGCACTGACAGAGCCATCCCCAACCTTCTGGCCAACCACAACCTCAGCTGACTCTCCCAGCCAGCCATTCGGGCTCCCCATGGGCTTGGAGAGGGAAAGGCGAGAGGTAGGCACCCCCCAGTGCACTGCTTGGGTGCCACTCTGTGTGCATGTGCTCTGGGTGCCCCTCACCCTGCTGAGGCACTATGGGATAGCAGCCCAGATTTTCTCAGAATGACCTGGGCTGGACGCACAAGCCTAGGTGACATCCTGTCGTGTTGTGAGAAATGCTGCTGGATGGACACAACTCAACGGTGTGTGTTGTCACTGGGCGCTGTGCGGGTGTCACCCAGACAAGGCTGCACAGGACGGGGAGGGGGGAACAATTCCCAGTACGATGCACCAGGCACAGGGTCAGTGGGCTGGCCAGGGAAGGAGACAGAGTCACAGTGGGACACGGCAACAGATCTGGGGGGAACTCAGGCTAGACGCTGTGCAGGAAATCCATGTCATATCTGTCCAATCCTGGGAGCAGGAGGGCACAGGCCTTGCATCTCTGAGTCCAAGCCCAGCCCACACTGGAAGCGCCCCAAAGCTGTGCCAGTTGGTGGCTCATTTGAGTGGTAGCACGGGCTGGATTCCCAGGGAACAACTGTTCATGTCACAAAACTCTCACGGTGCTAATGACAGTTCCAGGGCCCACAAGAGTCAACGGCAAAATTCCCTGTATGATGTGGGGCCCTAAAGGGCTCCATCCAGACTGAATTCCTAGCTCACCCCTCCATGGGGTCCCACCTAAGCAAGATGGAGACTGTGTCTGTCACACTTCCCTTCCCACAGAGCCTTTTGACTCACCAGCTTTTGTCCATGGCTGATCTATGGCAAAGGACACTTGACCCACGCGGGGAGTGGGGGAGTGGAGACGCGAGATAACAATCCCAGCCCGTTTTTTTGTTGGTTTATTCCTAGAAATGTCAGTTTTTATTAAGGGTTTAATGATGTCTTTGTTGCTTGGGGCAATGTACAGAACGTAGAAAATACACCGCGCTTCACTGGACACGCACAGCTGCAGTTTAGTGGTTTAGAACAACTCCTTGTGGACGGACAGCATGTGCACACAGCCGGCCATAGATACAGCTATATCCACATACACAGAGTGATTTGGCAGCCTGGCCCCTGCGGCCCGGCCGGTCCCTGGCTCTTCCTTAGGAAGGGCAACCCAGCTATGGGGCAGAGAGGAGGCCATGGCAGATGGGGGTCCCAACAGTGGGATGAGGCCTGGGCAGGGGTCTTCTGCGTTGTGGCACCTCGGCCCTGAGGATGTCTCCCCTCCTCCAGGAGGCTTTGGCCGCCGGTGAGGGGCCTCAGGGGCGCAGGCGGGTTACCAAGCGTGTCGCGACAGGGGTTAATCTGAGAGCAAAGAGACCTGGAGGGAGCAAGGGAGGGGTTTCACCCTGTGACATCATTTGTGCTCAGTCACAGGAAGGAACGAGAAAATGGCAAAAAGGGATGAAAGAGCAAGACGGACAAACCCTAGGTATAAACCCTCCCGGAGGATGAACACACCTCATCGCCAAGGGCTTAGAGCCAGGGGCTGCAGGGATGTCCCAGGATGATGTAACGCCCACAGGGGCTCTGGGGCAGGGAGCAGAGCCACTGGTTAACATCACAGTGCTGGCCGGGAGGGGAAAATGCTGGCTGGCACTGGGGTGGAATGGGCTTGTGCCCCTAGCTGCCCCTGCTCGAGGGAAGCCCCTGGGGAGGTGGGGGTTAAACCATCCTGCTTAATCCCAGAGTCTCTGATTGTGTCTTCAAATAAAAAATTACACCTGTGCCCAGGGCGTCGGGCTGGGGGTGAGGGGCGGTCACAGACGTTCACGCAGTGGAAGGTACCGTGTGCAGGGGCTTCGTGTCATGGACGAGGGGCTCTGGCTATCCCGTCCTCCTGGCTTCCGTGCCTCATCAGGCTCAGCAGCTTTGGGGAGTCTGGTCTCTAGGGTGGCCATTTCTGTGAGGACCCTGTCCAAGGACCACACCCAAATCCTTGTAGGGTCCCCCAGCCTGAGGGCAGATGCAGGCCGGGGAAGAGTTGGGGGCCAGGGGGAGAGGTGCCTTCTCCCCTGTGGCCATTTTCTCTGCTCTGTCCCAGGCCTTCATGCCATCTGGCTGATCTGGGACGACACGCAGCCCTATGAGCGCTGCTCTCATCCATACAGACCCCCAGGGCAGGTGCAAGCTGGCACTTCCGTCGTGGGTGGCTCTGGCCAGCGAGGGGATGGGGCTCGCACTGCCTTCCCACCAGCTGGCTCCCAGGCTGCAGAAGGGATGCATGAAGGGGGCTGCCCCTGTCCCGACTTGCCTCTGGCTCCCCAAAGAGTCATGCAGTCTCTGCTGCTGAGCCTGAAGGGAGAGAGCCCACGCTGGTGTGCCGTGGCCAAGCCCTGCCCCTGAGCCACGGAGCAACCCGACAGACCAGACAGCAGGCTCTCCTGAGATGGAGAGGCGAAGCCAGGAGGAGGGGAAGATGAGGCCAAGGGGGAGAGGCAGGACACCCCTTTCCTTGGTTCTGGGGCTTTCATCACTTTTCTGAGTCCATCCCAATGATGTTCATCAGGGCATTTTTGAGGCTGTTCTTGCTGGGGGACTTGACAGCGGGTTTGAGGCCGGCGGCCTTGGCCTCATCCCCCCTCAGTTCCATCTCGATGGTCATGACAACTTTGGAACTGCGGGGGGACTCAGCGCCCGCTTTGGGGGTACCTTCCCTGCCTGCTAACTGCTATTTCTTGTCCTTGCGGGACTCTCCCAGGCCGCCCTTGGATTTCTTCTCACTGGCCGACTTGGCGCTCCGGCTGTGATCCAGCATGGCATAGAGGACGGGAGGCTGTGGGGGGAAGGATAGTGGTGAGGCTGGCAGCCAAAGTGAGCAGGGAGGCTGTGGCTGACAGCTCAGCTCCACCTTCAGGTATGTGGGGAGATGTCAGGTGTTTGCTGGGCTGGCTCAGGGCAGCAGCCAGGGCCAAAGCCTGTTGGGCCATTTCCCACGTCTGTAACCCTCCTTCCAGTCCCCCCTGGGGGCACTCGAGCCATGAGCCTGTGTAGTGCTGTGAGACTTGGATCCGGCCCCAACTCGGGACCTTTCTGTCTCTTTGAGGGACAGCAGGTTATTTCGCTCTCGCCTTCCCAGCAAGGCACTCCCACTGGCAGCCAACAGACCAGTTGTTTTCCTTGTGGGGCTGGAGTGTAATGCTGGGAAGTGGGATATGTGGGTTCCCATCCCACTCCCTGCTGCCCGTATGCCACTCACTGCTCCGCCCTGGACCTGTGTTTCCCCATCTGCCAAGGGGAACCGTGGTGCTTTACCCTTTTGAGATCTGCGGGCTGACAGTGGCTCTGTTAATGCCAGGCTATGAGCGTCCTCCCTCTACCCCACCCCACTGCAGTCCTGTTCTCTCCCGCTCACCTGGCGGCCTCGTTTAGATGAGTCCTTGGCTGACCGTTGCAGTTTGCCTTTCTCCATAGCACTAAAATGAGAACAGAAATAGGTCAGCACTGCTTGTAAGATGCCTGCTTCACAGATTCAAAGATCAGAGGGGAGACTGTCACCATTTAATCTGATCTCTCAGAGAACACAGATTACAGGTCTTCCCTGAATGAATTCCTGTTTGAACTAGAGCAGAATTTTTATGGAAACATCCCATCTCGATTTAAAAATGGCCAGTGACAGAGGATCTCCTACATCCTTTGTTAAGTTGTTCCAATGGTTAATTATCCTCATAGTCAAAAATTTGCACTTTGTTTCTACTCTGAATTTATCTACTTTCAACTTCCAGCTACTGGAGCCTGTTAGACCTTAGCTAGATTGAAGAAATCATTGAATGTTTGTCCCCTATGTAGGTAACAGACTGTGATCAAACACTGGTGTACTGAGGGGTGAGTGTGTGTGGGGGGGGGAGGGGGAGGCCACCGGGCACTAGCCTGGGGAGGGGGTGTGTGAGGCCATTCTGCTTGGTGCCTGGCTGCAGCGCACAAGTGAGAGAGGCAGACACCACACAGAGGGGAAGGGGGGATCCCAGCCTGAGCTGGGCTCTGCTGCCTCAATAAGCGGCAGAAAGTTCCCCAAATAGTAGGAGGTAAGTGGCGTGCGTCCCCCTGCCACAGGTACAGACCCGCCCCCTCTCTGGGCAGCTGGGGGGCAGCACCATCTGGTGGGAGCCAGTGACTCCTCCTGCTATACTGGGGGTAGGCATGAGGACTGCAGTGGGGGGGCGGGTAATGCAATTGGCCCCTGGGCGCCGGAGACCCACAGTACTCCACTGTGCTTAAGTCACCCCTTAATCTTCTCTTTAAGCTAAATAGGTTGAGTTCCTTGACTTTGTCTCTAGGGCTATGTCTACACTGGCAAGTTAGTTTGAATTAAGGAGGCTTAATTCGAACTAACTAAAGCCATGGCTACACTAGGCTTTAGATAGTTCCAATTAAGGGCTTCCTTAATTTGAACTAATAAGTTTGAATAGGGTATTCGAACTAAGGGGTTAATTCAAACTAATTAGTTCGAATTAACCAATGTGGCCATGTTAATTCGAACTAATTTCTTAGTTTGAATTAACCGGCCATTGGAATGAATGGGGATCGCTAATTCGAACTAAGCAGGTGCTTGCTTAGTTCAAACTAACATTCCAGTGGGGCCATGCTAGTTCGAATTAAGCTAATTCGAACAAACTAAAATTAGTTTGAATTAGTTAGTTCGAGCTAACTAATTCAAACTAATTTTAGCAAGTGTAGACATAGCCTAGGAGGCCAATTTTCTGATCAATTAATTGATCGCATGGCTCTTCTCTGAACCCTCTCCAATTTGTCAACATCCTTCTTGAATTATGGGCACCAGAACTGGATGCAGGATTCCAGCAGCAGTCGCATCAGTGCCCAATACAGAGGTAAAATAATCTCCCCACGCCAACTTGATGTTCTCCTGTTGATGGACTGCATTGGCCTTTTGGCCGAAACATCACATGGGGAGCCATGACTCCCAAATCTTTTGCAGTGTCCCCCACCCTGTAATTATGGCCAGCGTTCTTTGCTCCTACATGTAGACTTTGGCATTTGGCTACCCCACCCTTGACCCAACCTCATATCCCAGCACAGTGATCTCACCTCCCCGTACGCCCAGCACAGCACATTCCACCCCATGCTCCCAGCACCCCAGCCGTGCCCAGGCCCGACCAAAACTCTCCCTCCAAGCCATCCTTACCTGAGTTGCCTGTGCAGCCTGGCCTGCCTTCTTAGCCAGCAATATCTGATGAGATAGGCCAACACCACCACGAGGAGGACCAAACCCAGCACTCCTCCGATGACAGACCCCAAGACCACACCATACCTGGTGGGCACTGAGGAGGAGAAGGACCTGTTACCAAGGGACATGCCCTAGGATTCTGCCCCAAATCATGCACAAGCCCCACTTTGGCTCAACCACCAGTTAGGGGGCTGGAGGCTAGAAGCTGTGGGGGAATTTTTCCATCCAGGGTTCTGCAGCAGCTCCGACCCCAAGTGGGCATACCGGACTTGAAGTCCATTCAGGGTCCCTTCTTAGTAGTATTTCTACTAGTATTGGCATTGGCTTAACACATAGCTTCACTCTCCAGATGTCCATTCTTCAACCACAGCCCACCATTCCCTCATTCCAAGCCCATCGCTATGGCCCTGAGCCCGTTGGGATCTGTACCCACTACTCCAGGAGTTAGAGCTGCAAAAGTCCTGTTAGGTTCCTTCACCTGGCTGTCAGGGGCAGGACTGTTCCCTAGAGTCTGCTACCAAAGCTTTGTCCAGCTTTGTGTGCAGCACCGAGCACAAAGGGCCTACCCTCCTGGCTGGGACCCTGGGGCGCTACTGGGACAGAAACAATGCTCCCTGGAAATGCTGTCAGCTGGACATTATCTGATCTAGGGCAGAGTTAAGGATGGAAAGGGCTATAGCGAGAGATCTGGGTGCTAATTCTGGAGGGGGCATGAGGGAAGAGAGGACAGGTGTGCAGAGGGTGGAGTTAAGGGGCAGTGGCAGGACGGTGGGCTCTCTGGCTTATTGAGGGGTTTCAAAGGGGTTTCCTCCTCTAGACCCCAGGCTGAGGTGAGGCAGAGTCATGTGTGCGCCTGAGAGTTGGGATGGGGCCATGTGTGTGTCAGAAGGATGGGGTCCTGTGTGGATTTTGGGGTGGAACAGGGCCACAAAGTGGTCTGAGGGGCAGGGTGGGGTCATGGGAGTCTTGGGGCAGGACATTGCGATGCCTGGATCTAGGGGGCAAGATGGAGGTCATGGATGGTGAAGGGGTGAGGGTGAGGCTATATGTGGAGATTAGGGTGGGACAAGGCCATGAAGGAGTCCAAGGGGCAGGGTGGGATCACAAGTGGGTCTTGGGGCAGGACAGTGCCATGTCTGAGGTGCAGGATGGGGGTCATGGTTAGGTTGAAGGGATGGGGGTGAGGCCATGTGTGGATCTTAGGGTGGGACAGGGCCATGAAGAAGGCTACGGGCAGGGTGGGGTCACAGGTGGGCCTTGGGGTGGGGAAGGTCACATCCAAGTTTGAAGGGCAGGGTGGGGCCACATACAGGTCTCAGGGTTGGGATCAGGTGTGGGTCTGAGGCGCGGGGCACCCCGGATATTGAGGGGCATTTGAGAAGGGTGCTGATGGTGTGTCTGGAAGTTAGCTCCCACCTCTCAGTGGGGCAGGGTCACAGGCCGAGCCCCTCCCCAGCATACCTTTCTCGAAGACATAGAGGGTGACCTTAGACGACTTGCCGACGATGTCAGGTGGGTTCTTGACGTCGCAGGTGAAGGTGCCATTGTCTGTGTAGTCCAGGTTGCGGATGATGATGGATGCGTCCTTGCGGTGCGGGTCCCCCACCCACTCCACACGATTCTTGAAGGTGCCCTCTTCATCGACGTAGGGCTGCCCCTTCGCAAAGTGGAATAGCTGGTGGGGAGACACAAGACAGCGATGAAGGTGTGAGCCAACCCAGGGACAGAGCCTAGGGGATGGGAGGGCTGGGCAAAGGAGCCCTGGCTGAACCGCCATCCTCTTACCGAGATGGTGTCCCTACTGCTTTCTGACTGGAACTGCCAGGTGATGGAGACATCTTCAGAGATCCACTCGCTGGACCAGAAGCTGCAGGAAAGGGTGACCTGGGATCCCACTGTGCCATGGACCTCCCGGTGCGTGTAAACGTGGATGGCCTGGGTTGGAGACAGCACTGCAGGAAGATGAAGTCAGAGAGATCTGAGCAGAGGCAGTGCTTCCCACAGCCATGCGGTCATGCTAGGTGCCCTGCCTGCATCCACACGGATTCCCATCTAGTAAAGGACAGTTCTCTCCTCCTCCCAGCTTAGTGAAGCACTGACCACAGCCCACAGCTTCAGTGTCCTTGTTTCACATGTGGCGTGCAGTGGCTTGACCGAGCTGACGTAGCTGGGTAGAGGCCGTAGCTTAGATAGCCTGGATGTTTTACCCACAAGGGCATCTTCCCCGCTGTATGCGTCACACAGCAGGCAGAAGCTGTCTAGGCTATGGCCTGCAGCAGTGGAAGAAAATGTTAGCAGCTCCCATGAGATGCCCACTGATGCTCTGTCTGGTGGCATATGGTTATAGCATGTGGGAGCTCCATTTCCCAGCACTGTGGCATACCCAGTGCTGAGCTGGGCATGGCGTATCTAGTGGGGTTCCCATCCTCAGTGCCCAGAGGGGGGTGTGAACAGAAGCTCCCTACAGCCAGTGCAGAAGCTCAGACTTCTCTAGACGGGCACAGCCAGCCATGACTCCAGAGCAGTGGGCGCATTGTTCCCTGGGAGTCTGCGTGCCCACCCTGGCACAGCGCTTGCTGTAAGCATGCTGGAGCACCCATGCCAACGCTACAGGCTGGGGGGTGGCAAAGCCCCCTTTGTTCCACTTCGGAGAATACATGAGTGCTGGGCCCGGACACTGGCCCATTGTGCCTGCTGTGTATGGCTTTGTTCTGGTGCCCTCCCTTCCGCACAGCCTGGCACTGCTGGAGGAGGCTCTGGCAGGTCTCCTTGGTGGGGGCCAGGACATTGCTGGATGTGTTGGAGCCACTTGGGTGTCGCTGAGCTGGCGGCTCTGTCAAAGGGGACGTTGTGCTCTGGACAAGCTCTCGCTGGCCAAGTCCTTTGTCCCACCCCTGAGCTGGCATTCCTGACAGTGGTGATTCCTGCACATGAGGAGCTCTCGCTCCTGCTGCTGTCCCGCCCCGAATGCTCAGCTTTGGGGTCTTGCTGGCTCAAGGGGCAAGTCCTGGGAGAGACAGAGCCACAAGGGTCAGACACAATCTAGGGGTGTCTGTCCAGCCTGGTCCCATGCCACCATCTACATTGCCACTTCCAGCTGCTTACAGGCCGGGAGGGCTGATGCCCGAGGGGCTGTTCCCCTGGCCACTGCCCTCTGTGCCCCAGCTCCCCCCGCTCCCTCGTGCAGCCTTGCAAGGGACGGTGCCCCCTGCCTGTAGGGACTGCATTCCCCACATGAATGCTGACGGTGGGGCAGGGCTTGGCAGAACAACTTTCCTGGGTGGAGGCTCGTCCTTTACAGGAGAGGAGCTGAAGTTAACTGATGTGTGATAGCTAAGCTAAGCCCCCTTGTTGCTGGTTCTGGCCCAGGCTCCTCTTAGGACCTGATTCGACCACCTGTCCTCAGTGAGACACAGCCTAGCGGGGTGGTTTAGAGCCTCTGGCTATGTCTACACTTGCTAGAATTAGTTAATTTGAACTAATTTTAGTTAGTTCGAATTAGCTTAATTCGAACTAGAAAAAGCTAGTTCGAACTAAGCAAGTGCCATTCATGGCACTTGCTTAGTTCGAATTAGCGATCCCCATTCATTTCAATGGCCGGTTAGTTTGAACTAAGAAATTAGTTCGAATTAACATGGCCACATTGGCTAATTCGAACTAGTTAGTTCGAATTAAAGCCTTACTTCTAAAGCCCTATTCGAATTTATTAGTTCGAATTAAGGAAGCCCTTAATTTGAACTAACTAAAGCCTAGTGTAGCCATGGCTTTAGTTAGTTTGAATTAAGGGCTTCCTTAATTCGAACTAACTTGCCAGTGTAGACATAGCCTCTGAGCCCAGCCAGCCTTCTGCATTGCTCTTCTCTGCCTGCCACCGGTCACAGCTCCTGCCCAATGGGGCTGGTGGGAGCTAGCAGCCAGCCACAACCAGGCAGGAGCCGTAGCACTTGATGGGCCAATGATGGGACACAAAAAAGCCTGTGAAACCAAGGGACTCATGACTGCCCCTGGATCCCTGCCATGGGCAGTGGGGCCTGGGAGCCACTGTGGGCCCCTGGGCAGGTTGTAAGGAGGCTGGTACTGCTGTAGCTCAAGGTGTCTGAGCTGGAAGGCTCTGTTATACTTTGGCAATGTAGATGCAGTAGTCAGCCACTGGCCTCCCTCTCCCATCCCCATGGCTAACGGGGCATGCGGCTGCCCCATCTCCACAGCCATGCTCCTCCCCACCCTAAGGGTCAGACTCTGCACCTCTCCTCCCATTTTAACTTACACTGCCCTGGCAGGCCAGCGCTGTGGGGGAGAAGGGACTGTGGAGCAAAATCCCTTGTGCAGAAGGGAACATTGCTCTGTCCCCCTTTCCTCCCCCAGAAGGCCTTGTGAACAGGGCACTGACATAGGACACAGACGTTTGATTCCCTTCCCTGCTGCAGGCTCCCTGTGTAATCTTGGGCCAGTCCTTCAGTTCATGGGGCGTCCACTCTCCTCTGGCCCTCTCCTGGTTAGGAGGCACCTGCCCTGCCTCCCCAGGGGCTGCGAGGAGAAATACACAAATGATTGTGGCGTGAAGGGGCCTCGATAAAGCATCCGGCATGGCTAGATCTCCCTGCGCTGCTAGGAGCTGGGCTGGCTGAGCTGGCATTCGCTGACTCCTCTCCAAGGGAATCCCTGCTGGGTCTAGGCTGCAAAGCAAACCACTGGGCCATAGTCTGTGGGGAGGGCAGGGAAACCCACAGTGGACGCAGAGAGGCAGATCTAGGCAGTAAGTGGAGCAGAGGTGTTTTTGCCAGGCAGCCAGTGCCAGCCTCGTGCTGTGCTCTGCCCCACCCAACCCTGCTCCTTCTGAGACTGTGCTTCAGGGGCTTCCTGGGAGTGAAACATTACATCCTCTCCCTGAAGATCGCTTGATCTTCACAACAGGCGAGGAGGGACAGTTAATGACAGGGACGCTGCCCCATGAGCTAAAGGGGAGCAAACCTAGAGGCACACGCACAGGGCTGGCTGTGAACTCCCTCCCCAAACAGTGCCCTGGAAGGGCCGTTTTGGGTCTGAGGAGGGGAAGCAGCTGCTCAGTAGGTATGCAGCCTATGGGTGTGCCAGTGCCTCGAGCTGCAAGGCAGGTGTGTTTCTCCTAGACAGGAGAGTGGTGCTGCTAAACTGGCTCCCTGGAAGCTCCACAGAAAGGGGTTATGGGAAATGCCAGCATATTACAATGTTTTAGCAAAGCATGGTGGGTACCAGCCAGGCAGCCAGGCCTCTGGGTGCTCAAAGAAACGCCAGCTGTGGATTTCACTCCCCTTTCTGCTCATGCTCACAAGCCAGGGACGAGAGGAGAAAGATGCCATCAGAGTCACTTGGTGCATGTTAGTATCTGTACAGCTGGCCCCCTGGGAACGGCAGGGGAAAGAGAAAAAGAGCCAGGGTGGAGGAGAGGAAGGAGAAGAACCAAGGGATGAGGTGCTTGATCCCCAGAGTGCAGGGTCCAGGCCGGAGAGAACATAATAGCTTCCCAGTCCCTGCCTGCTGAGAACCTCCAACGCTGCACATGTTAGGGACCAAGCCCTTGTAGCCTCCTGGGAGGCAGTCGGGATGGTCACTGTAAAGATGGGGAAACTGAGTCACAATGTGTGTGCGTCGGGGGGTGTGTGACTTGTTCCCAAGGCTACAGAGCAGGCCAGTCACCCAGCTCCCTCTGTGAGGCTGCCACAACTGCGTTAGGCCCAGAGCAGATCACACAAGCTGCCCAGACCGCATCGACCTCTTGGCCGCTTCCAGCCTGCAGATGCTGCCATTGGTCTGCCAAGCCCGAAGGAAGCCCCCTTCCTGCTCTGTGCCATGGGGGCAGCTGGGTCATGGTCTTGCAAAGAGGGGAAGCCTGGCCCTCTTATTCACAGCTTCCAAGGTGCTGAAGAAATTTGGCTCTGCTAGCCTTCCTGGCCCAGCTGGGCTGGGATTTGCCTTCAGGGTTGGATGGGGCTGTTGATTTACACCTTAACGCTGGGGTAGTTGAACGCCAGGAGCCAGGGTTGGTGGCCTCCCTGACCTTTGCCATTCCATGGCCATGATTTTCAGTGGGTGACAGTGTCATCTGGGCCAGCGGCTCTGTACCCAAGAGGCTGCAATGGGTGCATGGCAAAATCTAAAATAAATCAGTGGTAAAGCCAGGAATGGAACCCAGGAATCCTGGGGGTAGCTGCCTCCTCTAACCATTAGTCCCATTGCCATACCCCTGTGTGGCTTGTCACAGCTGTGCAGAGCAGTGGTGGTGCTGTGCACTGGTGTAAAGGTGGCACAAAGGGGCAGGACGATGGTGAATTAGCCCCCAGGGACCCTCGGCAGGTGTACCTCAGCCTAGCACCAGGAGCAGCCCATGGAACCGGGTAGACTCATACCTCATAGACTCTAAGGTCAGAAGGGACCAATATGATCATCTAGTCTGACCTCCCGCACAATGCAGGCCTCAAAACCTCACCCACCCACTCCTGCAATGAACCTCTAACCTAGAACTGAGTTATTAAAGTCCTCAAATCCTGATTTAAAGACTTTAAAATACAGAGGATCAACCAGCAAGTGAGCCACGGCCAATGCTACCGAGGAAGGCAAAAAACCCCCAGCGCCCAGGCCAATCTGCCCTGGGGGAAAATTCCTTCCCGACCCCAAATATGGCGATCAATTAGGATTAGGGTTAGGGAACTGGCCCCTTATTCTCAAACCCTGCCAGGGACCGGGCTCAGGTAGATGTGGGCAAGCAAGTTCTCATCTGCTCTGCACAGCCTGCCCCGAAGGATCCTGGCTGGAACAGAATGGGAGGTACTGGTGCCACCACCATGCAGGCACTACTCCCACAAGATGCAGGCCTGTGCCCACTGTCCTAGAGCCTTTGGGCTGTCAGGAAGAGGGAGCAGGGATCTTCCCGCATGGGTCTCTCCAACCTGTTCCGTTGGGAGAGCGAGGAGACAAGTTTATTCACAGGACAGCCAGGCTGCACTCTGAGCCAAAGGGCCTCAAGGAGGCCAGCAGAAGAGCCTGGCTGTGGGGGGAACTAAGAGGAAAGAAACCACTGAGACTGGTACTCTCCGGCTCTGGCCACTGGGCTGCAGCCTCACACCCTGAGAGACGTAGAGGCAAACATCTGCCGACTGGCCTGAGGAAAATACAGCCCAAAGACTGCCTGGGGCAAAGGCAGGAGCTGGGGGTGGGCATGTGCAAAGGAGCTCTGAGTAGGCAGTGAGTCGGGGGCTGGCAAGAGTGTGCTGCAGCTCCACCTTTTGGGATGTTCTCAGCGTTGGGCACCCACCTCGTCTCTGTCCACCCCAGCTGCACCCTGCTGGGAGGAAGATGGGAACTGGCAGCTAATCTTGATGAAGCAGATGGAGATCATAGAGTAAGAAAGCAACCCATGGAACTCACTGATGCATGAGCTGGCTAGCAAGACACACTCTGTGGCAAGAACCCAGCCAGGTACTACACTGATAAGGGCTGACACAGGCAATTGAACTAAGTGGAAAGAGCAACCTCTGGGGTCAGGAAGCAGTTTACCCTTCACCATGTGCTGGACTGCCCAAAGGCCCAGGCATTATGGGCTGTCCCACCCATCCGGCACTGGTCCCTACTTGATGAATCGGTGGTTGGATTCAGCATGGGAATGGCTAGGATAAAGGCCTAGCTCTGCCACACAATGCGGGAGAGTAGTAGATAGATACCTGGCTCACTCCAGTAACGCTTAGAGATGCATTGATTCCCAGTAGAGGAATTGGTTAGATTCATTTATTATTTTTATATCAGGTGACATGGACCCAGGCGCGGCAGCTGTACAGAATGAGGCAGGATATGGGGCTAGAAGGACCAGTCTTCTGACCTGATATGGCAGGAGAAGGGCTAGAAAACAACATGGGCCAATAGTCCATTCTGGTGTAGTGGCTCCTACACTCTGATAGCTACAGGCTAGGGTCCATGAGAGCCTGGGGAGGCTCCACGTCACCACTGGGGATACGGCCAGATTGTTATAGGCATTTAGGAGCCTGGTACAATTTTTAGAGGACCTCAGTGCCTATTAGGCACCTAAATACCTTTGCCCATCTAGCCCTCATAGACTGTTATGGTCTGGGATGAGTCAGTGCCTGTTACGTCCACCCCAGACAGAAGCTGGGTCTGTTACCAGCCTCCAGTGAACGGAAACATACGAACGCTGATGGAAAAATGGCAGTCCCGCAGGCCCAGCCCAGGAGAGGGTCAACGCCCCTGCAACTGCTCCCAGCTCTGAGCAGCTGGAGCCAGTCTCTGCCCCACAGGATGGGAGGGAGGATGGCAGGAAATGCAGTGGGAAGAGCCAAGAACCAGCCACCCAGGAATGCATGGAATGAAACATGCTGGAGGATTCAGCCCATCCCAACAAGCGCTGATATCCCAGCCAGGGCTGGGTTCTTGCTTCAGCCCCCAATCAGAGATGGTGGGACGGGGGAGACATCCCCCCGCACAGCAGGTGCAGGATTCTTCCCTCCTATCTGCACCCCAGGACTGCAGACAGAAGGAACCGGATGTGCCATGGGGTGGGGGGGTCACTGACTCAAAGAATGAGGTGGCTCAAGGAGAGAGGTTTAGCCCTGATGCTTCAAATAGTACTTGGAGCCATCCGGCTCCTGCCCCCGTTGTCTAGAGATCTCATGAAATGACTCTGCCCACCCAGGCCTTCCCTCTTGTCTCCAGCTTCCTTCATATGCCCCTCCTTAAAGAGCAATTAGGCTCCCATAGCTCCGAGGAGAGGCTGAGAGCTGCATTCCCTGAGCTCTGTTCCTGTGGCCTTGGGGGAAAACTTTAGGGTCTTCAGGGAGGATAGTGCCAGCGAAACACTGATGGTATGTCTCCTAGAGCAGAAGGAATCTGCCTGGAGAGGGTGCAGGTGCAGCCCCACTCTGTTTTCCAGGGCAGTCACATTCAGTCACAAAACTCTTCTCCCCTGTCCCACAACAGCCTCTCATCCTCTGCCTCCCACTCCCAGCCCGTCTGGGTACCACCGGAACACCCACCTCCTTGTAGGTCAGGCCCCACTGCTAGAGGGGGCTGTTCCCACCATGTGCTGGGCCACCCCACCCATCTCTCTGGGACAAGAGAGAGAACCCACAACCAGTGAAAAGCCAGCCACTTACCCAGTGCAGAGAACAGGGCAGAAACAAGCATGGCGCCCCCAATCCCCACAGCACCCTGCGACCCCATGGCTTCCTGTTACTGTACGATTCCTAGAGACATGGGCAAGCCAGCAGTGGGGCCGGGAGTTTCTTGCTGAAGGCTGGCTGGCGAGTGGCCCCCCGGGTTTAAGAACAGCTGGTGCTTCAGTGATGCAGGGTCTGCAAAACGGCCGGGCCAATGAGAGCCTGGCATCCGGGGCGGTGGAGGAAAGCGAGAGAGAGAGAGGAACAGAACTGAAAGGGGGCATTTTGTTTTCTGTGCGGGAGAGAGTGGTAAACACGCCATGGGCACACAGCCACTGTTGTCCGGTGGCATTCTCTGCTGACGCGTAGGTGCCCCTGCGGCCCCCAGGAGGAATGCGGAGCGAGCCAGAGGGCAGCAGCGTGGCAAGCACTGGCAGTTGGACAGACAGACATTCAGACAGATCTAAAACAGCTGGATGCAGAGGCAAAGAGCAAAGCGAGGAGCCCTGGCATGAAGCACCTGCCCTGCTCTATTTTCCACCTTGAGCACCTCTGCTCCTTACTGTAATGGGGCAGGCAATGCGTGGACACAGTCCTGGTCCCCCTGCCTCTCCCGAGGGGCTTCTCTCTCATGGGTGCAGGGTGACCCCACCATACAAAGTGCTAAAAAGACAAGCAAGCAGCCACTTTGCCCTCCCTGAGCTGGTGAAGGTGCTTTACACTGGCGTGAGCTCTGAGCCGCCCGGGAAGCTGGGCCCTCCTAGCACTGCCTGGGAGCTCTCGCTCTGGCATCGTCCTTCTGGCCGATCCCATAGGCCACCAATGCTTTGCCCATCCTCTCACTGGGATGTGGCACCTAACCTTGGTGAAGAGTCCCGGGAACGGTGTGGGGGCCTAGCAGAGGCCTGGCCTAGCATGACCTCAGGCCAGGCTGGAAGTGTGTGCTGGATCTCCGCAGAAGGGCAGACACCAGGCTCCTAAATCCCACCCCTCTCCTCCCCACACCAGGAGCTGGGACCCTGCTTCCGGGAGATGAAGGAGACCTTCTCTAGCTGAACAGTAGAGCCCTGATCCTCTTTGGGGCCAGGGCTGCATACCCCAAAAGCCAGTCCCTGGTCCCCCACCAAACAGAGGCCTCACAGCTCGCTGCATGCAGGGGGGTGACCATCCCATGCGAGGGCACCAGGTTGGCGGGTGGAAGTGGGGAACAAGCCTTTGCCTAGTTGCAGAGTCCCCCTTGGCCAAGAGAACAAACCCCCTGGAGCTGCTTTGGAATCAGGGAGCCCTGAGTGGGGGGAGCTGTCTCCCATCAGGAAGGGAGCTGGGTGGGAGGGGCTGGAGCAGGCAGGGGAGGTTGGTATAGTGCTTAGTTGAATGCCCCCCCTACTTCACAGGGATGCTCCTCAGCAAGGAGGGAGCTGGAAGGCACCTGGTTCAGTCCCAAGGTAGCCTGGAGGATCAAGGGCTGCTGCTGCAGTTTCCATGATAAATATTGGGTGGGACCCAGGGCCCGGGGTCAGAATGAGGGAAGTCGTGGGGCTGGATGTTATACAGGGTCTGAAAGGGGGAGAGAGATGCTGGATGCTCCTTTAGTACTCATCACCTTTTATGCAACTTTCATTGACAGAATGTGGATACAAATTTAGGAGAGGTTTAGCAGCATTTTAGTGACAATACACAATAAGCAATCAAGCAGGGCAACTTAACAAAGTCGACTTAATTTTTCTAGTGTAGACACAGCCATTGGGCTCTCGCCCGGAGATCCTGCTTTGGGTCTTTCTCACACCAGGGCTTGTCCTTAGCCTGGAAGACAGGTTGCTCTGAGGGATGGTTCGTTGTGGGCGGGAAACAGAACAGGGAAGCGTTCGGCTCGGAGAGGGGAAGGGGAGGAAGAGGCAAAACATTAAGTGATACAAAGTCAGAACAAGAGATCTTAGGACGGAAAAATCCCATGCACTGCTACAGGCTGGGGACCGATCGGCTAAGTAGCAGCGCTGTAGAAAAGGACCTGGGGGTTATGGTGGATGGGAAGATGAATATGAGCCAACAGTGTGCCCTTGTTGCCAAAAAGGCCAATGGCATATTAGGCTGCATCAGTAGGAGTATTGCCAGCAGATCGAGGGATGTGATAATTCCCCTCTATTCGACACTGGTCAGGCCGCATCTGGAATACTGTGTCCAGTTTTGGGCTCCCCACTACAGAAAGGATGTGGACAAATTAGAAAGAGTCCAGCGGAGGGCAACAAAAATGATTAGGGGGCTGGGGCACATGACTTATGAGGAGAAACTGAAGGAACTAGGCTTATTTAGTCTACAGAAGAGAAGACTGAGGGGAGATTTGATAGCAACCTTCAACTACTTGAAGGGTTGCTCCAAAGAGGAGGGAGCTAGGCTGTTCTCGGTGGTAACAGAGGACAGAACAAGGAGCAATGGTTTCAAATTACAGCTGGGGAGGTCAAGGTTGGATATTAGGAAAAACTTTCTCACTAGGAGGGTGGTGAAGCATTGGAATGGGCTATCTAGGGAGGTGGTAGAATCTCCATCTTTGGAGATTTTTAAGGCTCGGTTAGACAAAACCCTGGCTGGGGTGATTTAGGGGGAGTGGTCCTGCTTTTTAGCAGGGGGTTGGACTAGATGACCTAGTGAGGTCCATTCCAACCCTATTATTCTATGATTCTATGATCTGTGTTAGAGGTATGGCCTGAGCACAGCACAGGGAGCCTGGAGTCCTAGGGTGCGCCTACACTTACCAATTAAGTTGACTTAAGGATTCTCCCCAGTCTGTGCCAGCCACCGATCCCCTACAGACGGCCTGGGCAGTTTGGGAAGGAGATCAAGGGGCAAAATCTCCCATATGAGGCACTGGAAAGTTATGAGGGGCACTGGACTCAAGCACCCGACCTCTCCTCCCATTGTAGGAAAAACAAACAAGGAGTCTTGTGGCACTTTTAAAGACTAACAAATTTGTTTATCACATGAGCTTTCGTGGGAGAAAATCCCATTTCAGCAGAGAAAATCCTGACACGACTACATCTTTGGAACTTGTCCTGTTGTAGAGTTTGTGACTGTTCCCTCAGCCAGTTCAGGCCCAGCCAGGTGCCCTCCTCTCCCCTAACCTTGGCTTCCTCACACCCAGGATCTACACAGTCCTTGCACTGTGTGCCAGCCTCCTCTGGCCCAGAACCAGCTTTTGAGTCAGAAACTGAGGTGATCACAAGTTCATCAACAGCTGCGGCCCCTGTGTCTGCCAGCTATTCGGCAGCGGGGTGCTGAAGAGCCGAGTGAGCTGCGCCAGTCAGCCAGCGCCGTCATGCTCTGCTGCAGGACATTGCCAGGAATTGGCTCTACACAGCTGGGCCACCGTTAGCCAAGAACTGATTGCAGACAGGCTCAGGGGAAAAGAAAACCTGGCTCCATGGTCAGATGCCAGCGAAGGGCGGCTGAATGTGGATCATCGGAGCCACTCAGTTCAGTGCAGAAACTCACGCATGTCACATTAAACCAGTCCAATAAATCAGTCCAATGCTCTGCTGGAGTGAGGCCTGAAAGCTACGCATGCAGCTACCTGGGGAGGCCTGGTCTCAACAAAAGGACCTTCCTGGACAGTCACTAGCGGATTGCAGAAGCATTACAGGCTGCTCCAGGGAAGAGCTGCAGTGGTCTGATGTCAGGAGGCCCTGAGTCCAGGGAGCAAGCCTTTCCCAGATGATGGCAAAAGTCCCTACCCCAGAGGAGGCCCAGGGTGGAGAGAGCTGTACTGTATGGGAGGCTGGGTGAAGGAGACCAATGGACTAAGATTAACTCCACCCCCCCTGCTAGGATGCTGATGTGAAGGCTTGCTCATGTACCACCATTTGGCCATTGGTGAATCACGCAGACCCCTGAAGGGACACCGTGTGCTGTGCAAAAGTCTCCCTGAAAACCCATGAGGGGAAACTGAGGCAGGGATGCAGCTGCGGTTCTGCACCAGGCCACCAAGAAGCGCTCCAGCAGGGAGCACCGACCATAACACAGACACGCCTCAGAGAAAACATCAGTGAGGGAAATCAAATTTTCTATTGACCAAGCAGTTTTGATGGAATCTGTTTGTCCAGCCTCGGTGTCACTGCTGTCCCTGGGCGCTCAGCCTCTCCTCTGGCCCCACTTCCAAGAACTTGCACCGACAGAAAGAGAGGCTGGAAAGTGAAGAGGAGGAAGGGAGGGAGAGATGGACCTTGCTCCCACAGGCTGCAGAGGGAACAGTTCTTGGGATCGTGTCTGGACCTCTTGGAGCTGGGGAACAAATTGTCATTAGTTTGATTGAATGACCAGGGGTTGACATAATGGTTCAGATCAGGTTCTCCAATCAGTACCAGCAGGAATAGTTTGGCACTCAGCTATCAGATATCACATTTGTGTCCCCTCACGCTGCCCCCCACCCTGGGACAGGAGGAGTTCTGGCCCTACCTGACACCTGTTGGGGAGGGGGGTCTGTACCTATAGGGGGGATGTAAGGCTCGGCAGACGCAAATCAACCCCTGCACATCCCTTCCCCTGTAGTCACCCAGTGTGCGGCAGCTGCTGGTCCCCTACAGCCAGCTCCAGAAGGGGTGGGACAGCCTCACCACCACCACAACCCCCTGCCTGGGCATCACTCAGTGTCTCTCTTACAGCGGCTCTGGGTTGGGTATGAAATACCTTCCTTGGCCGCGAACACAGACAGGCCTCAGGGTTTACTCCAGGGGCGTCGCTGGTGCTGAGCACAGGGGGCACGAGCCCAGGGATCCAAACCTGCGCCCCGAGTCCCAAGCCAGCAACGTAGGTGCAAAGAGGTGTAGCTGAGGCATGTGGTGCAGAGCAGAAGAGGAGGGAAAGTTAAATCCCTCCTCTCAGGTAGGTGGTGGGAGGTAGTGACTGTCCCCGGTCAGGGCCCGCAGTGGCTGGCCCCTGCCTGGGTGGGGGAGGGAGGAAGCTGGTCACGGCATCTGGCCCTGGCCAGGGACTGGCGGGGCCAAAGGCAGGAGCTGGCCCAGGACCCAGGACCTGGGACTGGCGGGGCCAAAGGCAGGAGCCAGCCTGGGGTTGCTAGGTGGTGGCGGCAGCAGGGGCCGGTGACCGAATCCAGCCTGCAAACAAGGCCACTGGCAGCAGGGGCTGGAAGCGTGGAAGGGAGTCATGGTTTCGGGCAGAGTGGGTGAGCCTGGGGCTCTGCAGCATATGCTGGTACGCATGTGAGCTTTTGGGGGAAGTTTTCAGCACGCTTTTTGAAAGGTTAGGTGGATTGAGTTCCTGAGTACCACTTATGTTAATCCCTGTGAATAACACATATCCTGTACGTCTGTGCTGGCTGGATGGCAAGAAGGATGCTTGGGGTTGAGGGAGAAGCCTGCATGGGAACCTCTGACATTTCTGTTCTCCACTGTGATCTTTCACAGACACTGTGCCTGGGAATCAGCAACAGGGCTTTCCCATGCGGTCTCAGTGGCCGTGGCTGGGCTGCAGTAGCAGGCCCTTGCCCCAAGTGCTAAGTGTTGAGGGGATCCGACCAGTGGCTGGATGCTGTCCCCCACTAGTGGCAGACACCAGAAGGATTTGATTTGATGCCCTGGCCCTGAGCTCCTTAGGAAACCTGTCAACCTGAAGGGGACTAAGGAATTTTAGTGCTATCCAGGCCTAGGTTACTGTTCACGCACAGAGATGGGAGGCAGCTGATGAGGAGAGAGATCCTGGCTGTGTGGCCTGGCTCTTTTGTGATTTATAAGCTCTCCAGAGGCACAGCAAACCCTTCCCTGGCAGCCCGACTTGCTCCTGGCAGCACCCATTCCCATGTGTGGGCACAAACACTGCACAAGGTAACAGGTATTGAAGATCCTGTTGCGTGCCTAATAAGATTGTAGACACGTGTGGTTGGAAACAACGTGGATTTGTGACCACACATCTGCACAATGGAATTCTTTGAGATGAGTTACTACACAGTACTGTCCCTCTTCGTCATAGGCCACCTGTTTCACAGGCAAGCCCCAGTTGGTTAATTGCATTGGCTGAGACATGAGGGTTGCCTTGACTCTCAGTCGGTTCCATTGGTACCTTTCCAGATGGGCTCGTTACCTCAAACATATTACACCTAAAGAGCCATGGATGCCCCTTTTGAGAGCAATAAACCATCTGCAGGACTTTCCATGTCTCGACATTTGGGTGGGACACCCTTAGTGAACTTGTTTTCTTTCATTCCTGTAGAGATCATCTTCTAGGTCAGGGGTTGGCAACCTTTACCCCCTGTGCCAGCCCCTCATTCCCAACCCTCAGCCAGTGCTGGCAGCCCCCTCCACCAAAAAAACCAACATAGCTGCTGCCTGAAAATTCAGCAGCTTCCATGGCTGGCGTGGGAGGGGGTGGTTTCCAGGCCACCCTGGAAAGAAGCTGCCTAGAGTTGTTCCTCTCTGCAGCAAGCCTGGGGCAAGGGTTCCCAGCACACCATGGAAAGAAGCCTCTGTAGGTCTAGGCAGCTTCTTTCTGTGGCATGCCAGGGGAACCCGTGGGATGCATGGGGCACTACCACTTGCTTTCTAGGGCAGGAGCGGCACTTTTGGCAGAGGGTGCTGCATGCCGCTCCAAATCGGCTTGCGTGCCACTGCTGGCTCACATGCCGGGGGTTGCTCACCTCTGTTCTAGGTGACCCATGGCATGGACAGCAGCTAATTGATCAGATACATCCTTATTTGGTAATGATAACATGAATGAGACATATACGCGTTTTCAAATGTCCCTGGTCTTTATAAATAAAGTGTGTCATGATTTGGATGTGATGTTACAGATCACAAATTTCTAGTTGCCCAAATGATATGGGGTTTTTTACATTTAATTTGGCATTTGACTTCCCTCCATGTTTTTAAATACCAGTGTGGACAACACCAGTTCCAGATCTGTTGATCCGTAATTAATTCTGGTACTTTCTTTAGATCCATGAACTGTAAGGCAGGCCTCAACAAATCAATGTTTCTGGTCACCATGGTGACCAGTTTTAGTAGCCTGTCATTTAGCTCCACTGCAGAAATGTAAGGGAGGTGCACCCTCTGGCAACCAAAAGTGAAATTGCTGGTGCCTAGCTGTTAGCCAGTTTTGTCTACTCCTGCTATAAGGTATTATCAGTAGTTTCTATTACATATTCACCATGTGCTGAACAAATAATTTCCTTTCCAAGGCAATGATTTTTTCTGGATGATAATTATATTTTATTGATGATTGATTTATTTCGTTAAAGTTTCATTAAATAATCTGGTTATTTCATGCAACTCATATCCAGTAAATTGTTTTTTTGGTTGCTAATCCATAATTCCCTTTAATGTGGGTTAATTACTTGGTTAGCTTCTTCCTGAACCATATAATGAATATGCTTCTTAATTCTTTCAGCATCCACTTTATTCCAAATTGAGGTGTGCCCAATCTGTAATACTGTTAAAAATTCCAAAAGGATTAATTCCTCATTTCCTTTTGGAAACCTAACGGTTGGTTCGCATCTTAATACTTAAATTGCTTTGCTACAGCCTGGCATCTCCAGCCATGCCCAAGGTCCACCCAGTCCGCCCCTCCTCCAAACCAGGCCTCTCCCCCACTCTCTGGCCAACCCCACAGAAAGAAAGATTTCTGATGTGTTAGCCTCAGCCTCCAACACCCACCCCTCGATCCCAGCTCACATGAGAGTGGGTCAGGGAGAAGGGGCAGGGGGCTTCCAGATCCCAGCACACCCAGAGAGCTAGATAGAGGGGGTCAGACCTCCCAGATCCTGGGGTATACATCCAGGAGGTGAGAATGAGGAGCTGACAGGTGCCTCTGCTCCTTTTTTAGTCCTTCTGACAATCAACCCATTTACTAATGTCCCACACCTGAGATCCCAACCTCACTCCTTTGACGAAGTGGGATTTTCTCCCACGAAAGCTCATGCGATTAATAAATCTGTTAGTCTTTAAAAGTGCCACAAGACTCTGTTGTCTTTCCCCATAATCCCCCTTCCTCTTGCTGCAGCCCCAAATCTCTGCCCCCAATACCTTCCCCTTCCCAGCAGGCATTTGCTGCAACTTCTAGCAAACTCTCTTATTAAAACCTTCCTGAGTTTTGCTCCCCAAAAGGGTGCGTGGAGGCCGGCTGTGCATACACTCGGAATCACCCTCAAGTGAGTTAGATTTTATTTTCGGGGATGCTGTATCTCAGAGACCCCGTGGTCAAATGGCCCCATGTTTGGATCACTGGCAGGACCCAGTGCTTCCACGAGGCACACCCAGTGCCTAAGCAATCTGAGTAACAATGCTGATTTTAGAGCACTTGGAACCATCCAGGTTTAAAAAGAAAGTTGCTCTTGAACTTAAAATCTAGCAGAGCTGGTAGCAGTCCACCCCTACAGTATGTTACCTTGCGGCTCTCTGGCTGTGTCCTCCTCCATGGCGACAAAGGGCAGGTGAGAGAGGAGGGGAATTCTCACTGCCTTTCAGATGGCGACGGTCACCCAGAATATGGTCCTGAACCAGGGGATGTCATGTGGCTCTGAGCTGGAGACACTGTGCAGGAAGGATGGGAAATGAAATAATGATGGGGGTGATGAACTAGTTGGGAAACAATTATTTGGGCTCTTTTTGCCACCTGAGTGGGGGATGGGGGATGCTACCTGGAGCTGCCAGCCTGCTGGGGGGCAGCAGGGCTTACCCCTGCAGATCCAGGAGGCCAGCTCCTGGGTCCCTCCTTCCCATGGACACAGTGGCCGGGGAGAGGTGTGTGTGTGTAGGGCTGGAGTAGCTACCGGGCTCAGAAACTCCTACCTGTGCAGCCTGGCCTGGGTGGCTGGAGAGCGGAAAGAAGGGTGCACCAAGCCATCTGTGCTGTGGCTGGCACCAGCACTGCCTTCAGAGCTGGGAACCTGGCCAGCAGCTGCCACTCTCCAGCAACTCAGGGGTGCCACAAGGCAAAAAGTTGGGTGGGGCGGGGTGTGAGGCCACAGAATGATGCCCTGGGCAATGTGGGGTGAAGCAGTGGGGTTTGGGGGATGGGCAGGGAGCCGAGGGAAGCAAGGGGAGAGGCAGGGCCACCAAAATACAAGTTTGCCTGCGGCACCATTTTCCCCAGGGCCAGCCCTGGCTGGGCAGCTTGAGTTTTGTTTAACAAAGAAAACACTGTGCCCAACTGGGCCGGGCAGGCAGCCGCAAGTGGGCGACTGTGGGGTTGTGATACAAGTGATTTCAGGACAGCTGAGCCTGGGGCACAGTGAGCCAGGCTAAAAGGACAGAGAGACAGACCCACTGGTGAATGGGAACAGCCTTGGAACGCTACTCACATCTCTGCACCAGTGGGGTTGGCTTTGCTCCAGTAACTGAGGCAGTCCAGCGTGTCCTGGGCCCCAGAACAGCCAGACTTGTCTCTCTATTAACTAACACCAAGAGTCCAGCCGTATTCACTGGATTGGGACTCTGGATCTTTTGTTGTTCTCTCATGTGCTAGGGAAATTAGGCAAGCTGCATTTTCAGCACTGATCAATGGAGAATGGGTGGGGCTCCCTCCACCATGACAGGTATTGTCCAAATATATCCTCCCCTCCTGCCCACCCCTGGCGGGGAGCTGGGGGGAATTTGCTCTGATTACTGTGTAACAAAGCTGGAAGGCAGGACTGCATTTATAATGCACCAGCTTCAGCTTGGGCTCTTTTCTAAGCCAGCTATGTACTGTTTCTCTCTGTGCGCCCTCCCATTCCTCCCCCTCTTTATATTATTGAATTAGACCCACCTGGTCTGCTTGTCATGGTGCATTAATTTGCAGAGATAACTACGCACTTCCACACTTGGCCTCAAATCTGAAATATTATGCTTCCATAGGGTCACTTCTTAAATTCTCATGCATATTTGATTTGCAAGGATCCAAAAACTCAACTAACCTTATGCGTAGAGATCATTTCATCCCAGCATTGAAACGTAGCCACCTCTTGGGTGGAAGATGGCGCCCATTTAACAGTCCCCAGGAATGGTTCCCACAATAAGAAGTCAATGGAGGTTTTGGGTGTGGAAAGACTTTGGGATTGAGATCCAAATCAGAGCAAGAAACCTGAGATAGATTTTAATAGATTTTTCAAAAAAAATATATATTTATTGTGGTTTAGTAGTTTAATATCAACACGTTCTTCCATTTCTTGAAACTGCTGGTTTCCTCCATCTGTTCAGCAGAAGAGATATTTCTTTTTAACATATACAAAGGAATATGTTAGGATTTTAAGAGCAATGTTTGACATGCTCTTTCTTTTCCTCAAATCCGTTTCCAAATTCCACATGCTGTTTCCTTTCAGAACAAATATGTCAAAGCTCTTTTTGCCTATAAAATTAAAATAGGCAGCCCCAACAGCCCAGAGACTGTCTGCAACTGGATAACAAACCAGTGGGCAATTGCTGGAGGGGAAATCTAAGAACAGAAAGCAACTTTATGTAACAACTTCCATAGAAATTGTATCCCTCAAAGCACTCACTGGATCCAAACCTTACTGTTACCAAGTGAATAAAAACTATAAGTCAAGAGAGAGAAAACACAAGGGAAGAGGGGCATGTTCTCAGCTGAAACAAGAAGGGGAGATACAAGGAGGCAGTTCCAGACAGCAGAGTGGCAAAAGGTAAAGCTGTCACAACCATGCTAGTTGGATGCTGGTTGGACAGACAGAGAAGTACTAGATTCTAGTAGGAAAGGGGTTCCTGAGATAGCTGGGGACTGGACTCTATGGCTGTGACATTCTCCTCCCACAATCTGGTCCAGTGTGCCACTGTGCCTCCTCTATTGTCCACTCCTAGAACCCAAATCACCCCACTTCACTAGATGGCCCCCCACTCCTGGGTCAGTCCATGTCAGCCTCCTGTGTGTAATTGGTCCCTGGCAGTGGATGTGTGCTCTCTAGACCACAGGGGATGGTCCCCCAGCGAACACCCCCAGCTCCCAGATACCACACCGGGAATTTCTGTCCTACAGGGATCAGGACCCTTTCCCAATCACTGTAGGTCCATGGACTCTAGTTCATCCATTTATCAAAGAAATGAGAATGCCTCAGCTTTGCTTGTTCACTCTCTCTACAGTTCAAACAGCTTTAGATAAAACAAATACTAATTTATTGATTAGAACACGATTTTAAGTGAGTATATATCAAATCACTGCACAATCATTTAATAAAGTGGTCAGGGGTTATCACAACCAAATAAAAGATATAAAACACATCCTAACCTAACATAACTGTTCAGGATTATTCACGATGTCTGGCTGTATGATGGATTAGCAGCCAGTCTCTACCTATCCCTAGGCAGGGCCCAGATCTTGCTTGAAGTTGGAGATATTTCCAAGATGGTGTTTCTCTGGCCCAAAGTCACTCCCAGTTCAAAAAAACAAACAAGGACTCCTATGGCACTTTTAAAGATTAACAAATTTATTTATTGCATGAGCTTTCGTGGGAGAAAATCCCACTTTGTCAGACTTTCTCCCATGAAAGCTCATGAGATAAATTTGTTAGTCTTTAAAAGTGCCACAGGACTCCTTGTTTTGCTGAACTAGACTAACACAGCTACCCCTTTGGAACTTCTCAGTTCAAAGTGTCTGTATTTGTTTTCAAACCCCTTCGCCACCCCGACCCCTCTTCCTGGGCTGAGGTGATCTTCATTGTTCAGAAAGGGCAGGAGACCTCCCACTCTTCAGCCAAAGTGCTACAGGCATTTAGCTAGCCCATTGTCTTTGTTATCTTCTCTGGATGTGTGCTTGCAACACTGACTATTTACAAGTTGCTTGGAGCCGCTCTGATTGCCTCCCTCCCCACTGAGCTATGTGAAATACCTGGGAACATGCTTCACCTCTGTACACATACATGATGCTGCAGGAGACATGATACCATAACAGTAAGGCAGAGTGTGTTATGAGCATTCAAAAGGGAAACTTGCCTGGTGTATCTGGCATAAAACTATGTAATTACATGGCAGGAATAAACAGAAAAGTCACACAGATCATACCCCTGTATGCATCATGTGACAATGGCACAGGATGTCCCTTCCAGTCCTATGTTCCAGACACCAAGAAGGTCTCTATCAGTAGAGGATTTTTAAAGAAGGTTGGAGAAACACCTGTCAAGGATGGTCTATAATACTTAGTCCTGCCTTGAGTGCAGGGGACTGGACTAGAAGACCTCTCAATGTCCCTTTCAGTCCTTTACTTCTACGGGTGTGTCTACACTTGTGAATTAAGTCGATTTAAGCCTGCTTAAGTCGACTTAATTTACTATGCGTCCACACTGGAGTTTCCTTAAATCGACTTAAGCTGTTGCTTAAGTCGACTTAAGGAAAAGTAAAGTTGACTTTGTAAAACCTAGTTTTACATCGACTTTACTGCTTAAATTGACTTCTGCCGGGCCAAGGAGGGGCAGGCGGCTCTCCCGGCTCCCTTCTTGCCAGGACCGCTCGGTCCCGGCTAGGAGGGAGCATGGGGCTCCCTTCAGCCAAGACCACTCGGGTCCCGGGTAGGAGGGAGCCCTGCACTCCCTCCTAGCCGGGGCTCTAGCTCCCGGGAAGCCTCCGCACTCCCTTCTCCCCTGGACCGCTGGCTCTCCCTGGACCTAACTAGTCAACTTAGAGAGTCTAGTATAGACTCTCTAAGTCAAGTTAGTAAGGCCCACTGTAAGTTGACTCAGGGCTTCCCCACTGCTCTCCCTGCCAGGGTGGCTGGCACAGCCACACCCTGGCGTGGCCCCCCCCCCCCCACAGGGCAGGACAGAGCCCTGCCCACCCTGCTCCTATGCCCTGCCAAGGTCCCTGTCCCTCTCATCCCCCATTGTACCAAGGTACAATGGGGCAAAGGCTGAGCCCCTGGCACTTGGCAAGGGGTGCCCCCCCTGTGACCATGGACCTGTCCCAGGTCCACCTAACACCTACAAGTTGACCTAGGCGTCCAGTTTGGACGCTCTAGGTCGATTTGGCAGGGTCCCCTCTAAGTCGACTTAATTTTTGAGTGGGGACATGCTAAGTCGACTTAAATTAACAAGTGTAGACATAGCCTAAGAAAACAGAATGACACAAAATCACCACTGCAAACATTAAATGGATTTTTAAAAGTCAAACTGTAACTGTAAATGGGGCGTCATCAAGTGGCTGTGTTTCCAGTGGAGTCCTGCAGGGATCAGTTCTTGGCCTTACACTAGTTGGCGTTTTTGTCAGTGATATGGAAGACCATATAAAATCATCACTGATAATGTCTGCAGATGACAAAGACTGGGGAGCAGTAAATCATGATAGATCACTGATACAGTGAGGTATCTCACTAGGTAAACTGGAGGTAACCATCCAATGTGAGATCATAATGAACAAATGTAAGGTTACACATTTAGAAGCAAAACAAATTAAGTCATATTTCCAGGATGGGAGACTCAATCCTGAGGAGCAGTGACTCTTCAAAGGATTGGGGGGTTGTGATGAAATATACCCATGTTCACACCCTACACACTATTGTAATAATTTTTGTACAAGTTATGTCTTGGGAGGTATCATCTGAAAACTCCTAATTTGCTGGCCAGTATAGTCCTGATAAAATATGTGGCAGCATTGTATGTGAAGTTATAAGATTCCCTTGCATGAAGTTATTACCACATGTTCCAGACTCTACAGGCCTGCCCAAGCAGAATTTGGTAAACAGATCTATCCTAAACAAAGGAATGTGTGTTTGGCTTAATTTGCATTTAAGTAGTAAACAGAGTCATTAACCATGGTGGGAAAAGAAAGGAAATTCAAACAGGTGAAAAAGTCCAGCAGGGAACATTCTTCCACATCAACTCTTTGTCACCCGATTTTTAGCTTGAAATGTTTTTTTGAATAGGGGGATTGAAACTATAAAAAAGAGGGACAAACACCCTAAGAGACCACCTATTCCCCCTGCCCACCTCATTCTCTGCAACTGAGAAGATAAAAGGAAATAACATCTAGAATCTGGAGGATGGGTCCTGACCTGAATGTTTGCTCAGTAATCTGCAAGAGCATGTGGTGAGAAAGTTTGCTTTGCAACTAATATAGAAATAGAGATTGATAAGATAAAGAGCCTGTTATCTTTGCTTTTCTTGTAACCCTTTCTGACTTTTATGCATCATTACTTCCACTCACTTAAAATCTCTTTGGGGATCATTAATTTGTTTTATTGTTTTATCTAAACCAGTGTGTTTAAATGGAAGTGTCTGGGTAACTCCATTTAAAGTTACCCCAATAAATCCCCAGGATTTCCCTCCCCCTGGAAATGTATGTCCAGTACTGCCCAGCCCTCTCCTGGACAGTACAAATATATTAAGTTCATTATTCCTTTAAGGAAATAATATGGGATGTTTTCCTAAAAGAGCTGCTCTGGTTCAAATAGAAATTATTTCATGGAGTCCTGTGGCCTGTGTTTTGCAGGTCAGATGAGATGATCATAGTGGTTCCTTTAGGCTTAACAATCAACAAATAAAGGTCCCTTTTGATAACCCAGAGAGAAAGAGAGAGTCACCTGGACAACCAGGTTCTGGCCTAGCTGAGGCTTTGTTGGGGAAGATCAGTCACTTTATTTGGACTCTATGCTAGTGAGGTGACCAGAGCATCGTGCTGATGCGATGTTGTTTTGTTCAGGCTGCCATGCTTAATCAGAGAGCTGTGCTATATTCCTCCAACTACAGCTCCCTTGGGCCGCTTTACAGATCAAACCACAGTCACTCCAAGCTGCAACAGAATAAATCACCAGCTGATGAGGTTTTCAGGGCAGTCAGGCCCATCACTGTATTTGAAAAAGCTCAGATCCGAGGAAAGCAGCCTGAGAAATGGTTTTGTTTGCTGCTATGACCCTGCCATGCTGGTTGACCCGAGCTCTGTAAAAACTGGTCAGCTGGAACCTTATTTAATTGCACAGAATCCTTGCTAGAAAAGAAATGGGTACATGAAGCCCTATTTCTTGTGTCACAAGCTGGAGAATTCAAGGCTGTATTTCTAGGTAATGAGTACTGTAGTCCTGGGGGCTTCCACGCTACATCAGATGAGCAGGGAATTTGTCCCAATCTGAAAAATTAGGTCGAAATCCCAGTGTGCTCTCTTTCCTGATGCCTCTCTCATGCCGTTATTTGTAGATCCTGGTCATAATACCCTGCAGGCATGGCCTGAGAGCTTTCCCTGAAGGTATGTCTGCATTGATATTGGGAGACATGCCTGAAGCATATCCAGGGGTACCTGAGCTAGTTTTGATCAAGCCAGGTTGCTAAAAATAGCAGGGTTTGTACTGTAGCGTGCACAGCATCAAGGTCTAGCCTATCAGGTACAATCCCCCTCAAGGTATGTACTTGAGTGACTAGCCTATGATGCTGCAGCTACACTGCTATTTTTAGCAAGCAAACTCAATCAGAGCCAGCTCAGGTATGCCTCCATGGGCTATCCCAATTGCAGTGCAGACATTTCCTTAGTCTTTTTCATACACTGCACAGTTAGCCTGTACTGAGGCCAGGGGCTTAGCAAGATCTAGAGAAGATCCACATATTGATTTGGACAACAAGAATACCTGGATTTTATACTAGCCATGATTAAAGAAAGAATAAAAACATTAGGAAGAACTATAAACCGTCCTGCATCAAGGCATACACCAGCGTCTAACTGATGGAGGTCAGGAAGCAACTATTCCTGGGGCCAGATCATGCCATATTTTCCCAATTCACATTTCTATGAAACATCTGGCACTGGCTACAATTAGAGGCAGAATAGCAGATGAGACAGACCCTGTTTCTGGCAGTTTCTATGTTCTTGTCTGAAAATATTTATTTTAAATACAAACATAATTTTGACAGGAGCTATTATAGCTCTCTTGGAAGCAGGAAGAGGGAAGGCATGGGGGGCAGAAGATTTGTGAGGAGGCACAAAATATAAGAATTTATTAATAGGACTTCTGTGTGACTTTCAACATATATGTATAAATTACTGGCCACTATTATTATTTCACTTATTGTAGGGCCTGTTTTAAATGGCAGGTGGCATTGTATGAGACGGAAGAAGCAGGAAACCTGGGTCTGCACTGAGCTCTGTCCCTCACTTGGACAAGTCAGCTCACTCTTCGTGCAATGGAGATGATGTTGATCTACCTCCTGGGGGGTTGTGAGACTTCAGTGATGTTTATGATACTGACAGACTAGGTCTCAGCTCGTGATAAAGCCACTAGGTCTCAACTGAGCACTGACGAAGAGAGGGGGCCAGTCTTGCTCAGCTGTGATTAGTACTTTTAAAATGGGTATTATGTATGGCCAGCCAACACCTTGACAGATGAAAGGAAACACAATGAAGTCAGTCAGTGGTGCTTGGCCTGTGTGGGAGAAAAGCCAATGCACAAGTGATAGACCTTCCCACGGGGTACGTCTACACTGGCAGTTTAGGTCGACTTAAGGAGGCTTAAATCGACCTAAAAAAGCCACGTCCACACTGGGCTTTTATTAAGTCGACTTAAGGGCTTCCTTAAAACGACTTAATAAAAGCTCAAGATGACCTAATAACACCTGGTTTTAGGTCAACTTAAGGCTTAAGTTGACTTCTTAAGTCGACTTAAGCCAGTGTGGATGCCCTAAATTGACTTATTCCATAAGTTGACCTAGGGCGGGGGGACAAGGGAGCCCCGCACGGCTCCCTTGTCCCTGGTGGGAGCCCTTGCTCACTTCTCCCTGGGACCTACAACTTCCCAGCAAGAAGAGAGCCGTGGTTCCTTTTTTGCCGGGAAGCCGCGGTCCTGGGGAGAAGGGAGCCAAGAGGGGCTCCCCAGCCAGGG
>ML686045.1:333208-383953 GCA_007922175.1 Pelusios castaneus
AGTCCACTCATTAAATGCCCCCCACAGCATAGAACCCAGGCATCCTGATTCCTATCCCTCATTTACACACTAGTCCCCCCGCTGGGCAGAGAACCCAAGGGTTCCGGCTCCCAGCCCCCACTCTACTCACTAGCCGGCCCCCCTTAAATCTCCAGGCTCTTACCTCCCCCTTTACTCGCTACACCCCCCGCCTCCCCTCCCCTCAGCTGGGAACAGAACCCAGGCGTCCTGGTTCCCAGTCCCTGCGCTACTCACTAGACCTCCCACCCAGCCCAGGAGATACACAGCAGCCAGGTGCTCATGGAACGCTGGGAGCCACCCTGCCCAGGAGCCCGAGCGAGCCCCGCGGCCCTGGACTAGCAGAGAAGGAGGCGGAGCCCGGACTCAGGCCCCGCCCCCGCAGCGGGAGCGGAAAAAGGGGGCAGGTAGACGTGCTCCGTGCGTCTGAGGTCATTTCCGGTCCGGAGTCTGGGGGTGGGGGAGCGCTTCAAGATGGCGACGTCTTTGTTGAGGTGACATCTGGGTCTGGGGGGGGCGAGGACGCGGGGGAAATGGGGGGCGGGGCAGGACGAGGATGGGGGCGGGTGGCGACGAGGAGCCCGGGCTACAGGCTCGGCTGGTGGGAGGGAAGAGAAGGGGATGGGGCGGGCCGGGGGAGAGGAGAAGGGGCGGGCCAGGGGGGGAGGGGAAGGGAGCGGGGGAGAGGAGAAGGGGGTGGGGTAAGTAGTGGGGACGGGGCTGTTCCTGATCTGCTTCCAGGGGTGCAGCTGAGCTCTCAGGCAACAACTTCAATGAGCTGGGGTCAAGCCTGATGGAATCTAGCTGCAGGGGGGGGGAGAAGGGCTCATGAGCAGGGCCCCCCACATGGGGAGGGGAAAAAAGATATACTTTACTGGGCCTAGCCCAGCCTTCAACCCCCACAAGTGACCTCGATGGTCTGGTCTTAAGATAAAAACAAAGCATTGGAAGGACAGGAAACCCTAGGATGTTAATAAGCAAATGAAAGTTAAGGTCCCTGAAAAAGCATTACTACTTCCCCTTGCTTACTTAAGGCTGTAGGCAGAGCTAGGTTAGAGAAATTCCAGAGGGGTAGTTGTTAGTCTAGTTCAGCAAAACAAACAAGGAGGTCTGAGGCACTTTTAAAGACTAACAAATGTATTTATTCCCATGAACTTTCATGGGAGACAATCCCACTTCGTCAGATGCATTGAACGAAGTGGGATTTTTCTCCCCTGAAAGCTCTTGCAATAAATAAATTTGTTAGTCTTTAAAAGTGACATAGGACTGCTTGTTTGTTTTGCTAGATTAGATAGGCATTTATGATAAAGTTGCACTGTCTAACGCATATAAATTGTCAGATGCCTTGGTAGGCTGGACCTGCACATTGTAACTGTGAGTAAAGGTGTGTAGAGACCAGTGGTTCCCAATCATTTTTGCTTGAGGTCCACAAACATCCCTTTTACAGCCGTGAAGGGCCACCGGTCTATCAACTCATAAATGATATGTTGACTTATACACCATTAAAGACTACAAATCACTACCTTTTTAAAGTAAACACTTTGATGCTACTGCACTCATTTTTTACATTCACTGTTTTACACCTATGAATTACTTGCAATATGTTACCTTCACAGACAACGCACTAGTGTAGATGAGTGACTGGCAGCCAATCAGAATGTCCGGCCTGCTAAGTGCAGGCCAGAGTAGAAGGCATTGACTTTTTTTAGTCTGCCTGCCCTTCCCCACCTATGTTAGGTCCTGGCTGCTCTGCCAGGAGGCCTGCCCCCACTGTAGCCAGATAGGAGTTCAGTGAGGAGGCTGCCTCCTTGCTAATCTCCCAGTTTGGTCCCCCTGTCTGCAGCAGGGAACTGCACACACCTCCTGTAGCCCTGGTTGCTCCATCTGGGTCCCCAGACAGTGACTCCCTTCTGCAGCCAGGGGACAGGAGATCAGTGCTCCCTCCCTCTAGCTCCAGCAGGGACCCCAGTGCTTAGGGACCGATGTGGAGAGCTTTGCCATGCTCCTTGCTACAGCCAGGTGGAGAGAAGTGCCGATCCTGTCTCCTGACCTGTTGGCTGCAGCAAGGAACTTGCACCAGTCTTGTAGCCCTGGAACAACCTGCTCAGCCTGGGTCCTTAGGCAGCAGCTCCCTGCTCCAGTTAGGGGGCCATTTTGAAAGACCCGGTGGGCCATTTTTGGCTCTGAGTTGGGAACACTGGTGTAGGCAGAAACATTGTGCAGCTTGAACTGTATCAGTTGAGGTAGTGTGGTGTAATCACCCTAGCGTGGACACAGTTAGTAACAGTGTCGCTTATCTCAATACAGCAGTGGTTTTCAAACCATGGGTCGGGACCTAGTACTGGGTCGCAGACCCTTAGGTACTGGAGCGCGGCACCCCTGGCTGCCACCACCGAAAGACTGGAATGTATTGCTGAAAGATGTCATTATTGGGTCGTGGGCATAAATGATTTTTTTCAACTGGATCTCAAAGAAAAGAGTTGGAAAACCACTGCAATATGGGAAGGGGAATAATTTATCCCAGTATAAAAGAGACAAGGTGGATGAGAGAACCTTTACTGGACCAGCTCTGTTAGTAAGCGAGGCAGCCTTTAGAGCATACAGAACTCTTTTTCAAACCTGGTCCAATAAAAGATATTACCTCACCCATCTTGGTCTCAAGCTCCAAGAGAGGTAACTCGGCACAAAGCACCTTTATATTAGTGCATCCCTGCTAGGTGTTGGACCTGTGTAATTATTTTGGCAAAACAACAAACAAACCATATCTCAGTTAAATAGCTTATATTGGTATGAAATCTGTGTGTGGAACAGGCCATAGCTAGCAGTTCTTAGCCTGCAGTTATTAGGAATGTAAAATCTTGACTTTCCTTGTTTTGCTGATGGCTCTTTTGGCTGACTTTTGATTTGTGGCTTGGAACCTTTCTCAGCCATTGCCAAAGGGGTGAATCCCCAACAGTTTGAGTTGAATAACAAAACTAAAATAATAAAAATAAAGTGTTTGGGTTAAATTATCTCTCCATAAGGTTTCACTTGTGTAACTCTCAGTTGTTAAACTTGTTCTTCAGTTGGCCACGGAGTCTTCTAGGGAAAACAGAGTAAGACTTGCTTGTTTTAAAACACACACAAACCAAATTTCTTTTGCCTTTTTCATTGCTCTTAAATAAATTGGTGGTGGGAGAGAAGCAAGTACAGACAGTACCTGCGGAAGACAAGCACTTTCCCCTTCAGATTGCCTTTAAAGGTATCACAAAATAGTACTAGCCAGCACAGGATAGATAGTTGAGTCATGAAGTGAGATTTTTGTCCCATGGAAGCCCATGCAATAAATAAATAAATTTTTGTTAGTCTTTAAACGTGCCACAGGACTCCTTGTGGGTTTATCTGTGACTCTATTCTTATTTATTTGGCGGTGCTGCAGTCACTGTGTGACAGAATGATAATGTACTTTTGTTGTGTGTAATGGGTTTTTAATGTTTGTAGAGGTCCTACTGGGCGGGAGTTCTGGTTTCCTCTTGCAGCTGAAGCTTGATCTCACCACAGTCTATGGCTGTATCTCTGCGTGGCGCTGGTGAGACCAGGAAAGGAATATTGTTTCCCGTTTTGGTGTTCCTGCTTTAGAAAAGCTGTTGAAAATTTGGAAAAAGTTCAAAGAGCAGCAACCTTAAAATGGAAAATTAAAGGATTTTAATCTGTTTAGTTTTTTGATGAGAAAGCTAAGAGGTGACTTGAGCATGGTCTATGCCTGCCAGTGCAGGGAGAAGATATACTACAGGAGGGTTCTTTATTCTAGTAGACATACAGTAGGAACCAGTGGCTGGAAGTTGCCACTTGAAAAATTCAAATGGGAAATAAGGTGGTTTTTTTTTTTTTTTAAAGTGAGGGTAATTAGCCATTGGCTCAGCTTTCTAAGAGGTGTGGTAGATTCTCTGTTGCTGGGTGTCTACAAATTAAAATGGAGGCCTGATTCCCTGGTCTGCCAAAGCTACTTTGCACCACATAAATAGTGCAGAGGGCCCGACAATAGCAAGAAACAGCCAGCAAGAATTCCCCTAGTGTGAGGTGGTGGAGGGGGCTAGTAGGGTGTAGTTGGGTGTAGTTGGAAGGAGAGAAGGTGTAGTTCCATTTCCATCAGTCCTCCACTGGAGTAAGGTCTGGAAGTGGAGAATTGAAGCCTGGATGTTTTACTTGGAGCTGTTGGCTTTGATGCAGGAATTGCTGGGTTATGTTCTTTGGCCTGTTTTTACTGCTGAGAGAATTTTGCACCAAAAAATTAAAAAGTCTGTGTCAAAAAATAAATTCTGTAGACAGTATTTTAAAATTCTTTCAATGTAATCTATCTATCACTCTCTGTATGTATGTATATGGAAGCTCCAGAATGGCAGTGGGAAGCACAGATTACTGGCTCTATGGAGGGGAGGTCACCAGGTTGGATTGAAAAGTCCCATGGTTCTGGCAGTCCACTGTAGGGTCAGGATATGGAGGAGATCTGGATGTAAAGGTGCTTGTTGGGGAGTGGGGAGGTTCTGGCTGTAGGAATTCTGCAGGGAGGTCCAGATGGATACAGTTGGGGTTCAGTGGGAATCTGGGTTCTGGAAAAGTGGGACTAGATGGTGTGGAGGGTCTGGGTGCAACTGGTTGGCACTCAGTGGGGGGTTCTGAGTGTGTATGTTGGGGGGGTGAGGCTCAGTTGGGGTCTGGATGCATGGGGGGTTGAGTGGATGGAGGAGCAGCTGTCTGTATACTGACCCCTCCTCTACACTGAGGAGCATTGAAATTGCTAGAGCAGTGAAATTCGCAAGGAACGTGTGGGAAGGCTAGAGTCTGGCAGAGCCACTGGGCTTTGGCTGCAAGTTGCGGGCAACTGCTGCCTGGCTGTGGGTTTGGGGAGCCAGGCTTCTAGCCAGGGGTGGCTGCCACCCTGGGACACTGGCAAGCCCCGGGCAGCTGCAGCTGCCTATACACAGGCTTGCAGTCAGGCAGCAGCTGCCCAGAATTTGCCAGCGTCCTAGGGTGGCAGCAGGGGCTTGGTTGGCTGTTTCCAAGCTCCCGGCTGGGATAGGAGAAGCCATGTTAGCTGCAGCTGGCTCCTGCTTGGGGGTGGGGAAGTCCCTGTGCCCTGGCTGGGATTGTTAGTGGGGGGGTGGCAGATGGGAGCCTATGGGTTCTCTCAGCTCCCTCCCCACATTGCCCGTGAATAATTATGGTGGTGGCTGAAAATCAACATATTTTATGTCAACAAATTTCTGTAGTGTAGCTTAAGCCCCCTTAAAGAACTGTAGCCTCAGGAACGGCATTTGTTCGTAACTCTGAACAAAACATGGTGGTTCTTCCAAAAGTTTACAACTAAACGTTGGCCTTAGTACAGCTTTGAAACTTTACTACACAGAATAAAAATGCTGCTTTTAAGCATCTTGATTTAAATGAAATAAGCACAGAAACAGTTTCCTTACTAAGTCAAATCTTTTTTTTTTTTTTTTTAAATTCCCTTTTATTTTTGTAGTAGTTTTTCCTCACTGCTGTACTGTGTAGTATTTGGGTGGGAGAGGGTTGTCTCTGCTGCCTCGTTGTGTACTTCTGGCTCCAAATGAGGTGTGTGGTTCACTGATCCCTACGTAACTTTGAGTTTCTCCTGTAGAAGCAACTTGCCCCTGCATGTATTGTGACATTTGCATTTGATTACATAGGTCCGTTTTCATAGAATCATAGGGCTGGAAGGGATCTCAGGAGGTCAGCTAGTCCAACCCCCTGCTAAAAGCAGGACCCCTCCCACTAAATCATCCCAGCCAGAGTTTTTGTCTAACTGGGCTGTAAGTATCTCAAAAGACGGCGATTCAACCACCTCCCTAGGTAACCCATTCCAATGCTTCTCCACCCTCCTTGTGAGAAAGTTTTTCCTAATATCCAACCTCGACCTCCCCAGCTGTAATTTGAAACCATTGCTCCTTGTTCTGTCCTCTGTTACCATCGAGAACAGCCTAGCTCCCTCCTCTTTGGAGCAACCCTTCAAGTAGTTGAAGGTTGCTATCAAATCCCCCCTCAGTCCTCTCTTTTGTAGACTAAATAAGCCTAGTTCCTTCAGTCTCTCCTTGTAAGTCATGTGCCCCAGCCCCCTAATCATTTTTGTTGCCCTCCGCTGGACTCTTTCTAATTTGTCCACATCCTTTCTGTAGTGGGGAGCCCAAAACTGGACACAGTATTCCAGATGCAGCCTCACCAGTGCCAAATAGAGGGGAATAATCGCATCCTTTAATGTGCTGTCTGTTGAGTCTCTGCACAAATGCTAATACAGACATCAACACCCCCTGCTAATAAATAAATTCTAACTAGCTTCCTGTCTGCGTTCCCAAACTGTCAGATGTACTCCTGAGTTTTCTATCTAGTACGTATATGCCCCAATTATTGTAATATCTGAGCACTTCACAGTCTTGATGTTTGTCCTTACAGTTCCCTGTGATGCCTTTGTTCAGATGGGGAACTGAGGCGCAGCGACATGGCTTGTCCAAGGTTATACTGGAAAAACTGAATCCTTGTTTGCTTCCTAACCACTGGATCCCCCTTCCTCCCCTCATGGCAGAAATGCCACATTTGTTCAGCTGCATTCTGTGTGTCTCAGAAGCATCTCGTTCAATTTGCCTCTGGCTTCCAGAAAAATCTTCTAGTGACAGAAATTGGAGAGAGGGGAGGGGGTGAGCTCTCATCCTAATGTGTCTTGTAATTCTCACCGTCATTACCATAGTTTTGCTGCAGAGAACAGAGCGTGGAGCAACCACAAACTAGAGTAACCCAGACAGTGCTTATATTAATAGGGGGTAGCGCACTGATCTTGGGAGACCAGCCGTTCTGAATTTCTAATGCTGGCTCTGACAGCTAACTCGTGGTGTGACTTTGGTTAAGACATTGAATGTTTGTGTGTTGTTTCCCTTCTTTGTTGTTGTTGTTTGAATCGCAATAGTACCTGTGGCCCATGGCCCTGTGGTGCTAGATGTTGGACAAGTAAAATGAAGAAAAGGTGTCTGTGCTAAATATCTAAGTAAATCGTAAAATGAGGCTGATCCTCGGAGTGCAGAGCCATCAGCCCTGTTGTTTTATGTACACCATAATTTTTTTGGGGGGGTAGGGGGCTGTCTCTCCTGTTGCTCAGCCACTGGAGTAAATGGTGGTCAGGAGACAGCGCCTTGATTTGTGTAAATTTTGATAGCTTAGTTGAAATCCGTGGAACTATGGCTTCCTGTTGTGGGTCTGGCCCCCAGGTATTTTTACCACTCTCTCTTGCAGATCTTCTGGGGGAAGGTTTAAAAATGCCAGTGCTCTGTTTATTCACTGGTGCTAATGAAACAATGGGAGATTTCCTAAGATTCTAGAGCAAATGCAGTCTGCATGCGTGTGAGGGTTAATTAATGTGTGTCAGTGTCGATGAAAGTGCCGAGTGTTGCACGCTTAATTCTAATCATGTCACCAGGCAATCTCTTTTGTGCCTTGTCCTTGACAGGAACTCTGAAGAAAGAGCGGGTGCTGTAGATTCCAACCCACATCTGCAGACTCTGGAGCTGTGGCTGGATTGGAGGGCTCGCTCTGGGCCTCTTGCTGGAGAAATGCCCTTGAATGTCAGAGTCACAATCACTGCAATTGATTTGCAGAGAATGGCTCCCACTGCTTTGGGAACCATAAAAACCTTATTTACCTCCCGCCTCCAGTGTTGATGTGCCTGAAATACAGTGCGCACTGGGACGTGACATTGACCTGCCATCGTTCTACCTCTCAGAGTAACGAATGGCAAAGACTAAACAATGTAATGAAAAGGAGCTAGGAGGAAAGCTGGTGATCTCTTTATTTCCGATGCTTGAAGCTTGAACCAGCTCTTTTCGGACTGCTTGGCTGGAATGCCTTTCTGGGACATTTACCACCCAGCCATGAGAATTGTTTCTCCTGCATCTGTATCACTGTTAGTGCCAAGAGCTATTTTGCCTGTTTTATTAGAAAGGTGTTACAGCTCAGTATGGTAATTACAGGGTATCAGAAAGACAGAACCTTTGGGCAGAGTCCAGACAGTCTAGATAACAGCGAGGTTCAGCATTAGAAGTGATGTTAAAAATAATTCCTCATCCCCTCCAGATTCACTCTTAAAACATCAGGCATTACATTATGGTCTCCTCTCGTGTTGTGTGCATTTACCCCTTTCTGTGTGTGTCTGACCTTCACAGAACTCTTTCCGTCTTCTCTTTTGCAGACATGTGGGTCGGCGTTGCCTGTGGACTCGGCTCGGCCCCAGCCTTTCTGTGCGACAGTGAGTTTTTGAGGATTTATTGAGAATGAAGGGATTAATCCCTTTCTCCCCAAGGGATCCCTTTGAAGAACACGATGCTTGTGCACATTCTACCTGCTTGCTAATTCTAACCAGTCAGATATCTGACAGGTGCCATGTGTTGGCCGGGCACTAGCTGTGTCATTAAATGAGAAGTATACGGCTAGTTAAGTAACCAGCGGGTGTTCCCTTTATGAGCTAGTAATTGTGTTATGGGTTAAAATAAACTGGCTGGCGGCTGGGGTGTGTGTTAGTCCTGGGCCTGGCTATTATTGAATGTGTCTGATGAATAAGTACACGGACAGACACAGCTGGATTAGAATAGAGTAACTGAAATCAAAGCAGGCTCTCCTTAGGGGAGGCTGGAAGGGGCTTTGGGATAGTGTGTTGTGGAGTCAGCATTGATTGGGATTTGCAAGCCACCCAGGTGCATCAGTGACTGTTGTATCCCTGCGCTTTGCCTGTCACCGCTCCATTTCAATGTCATGCTGTGTACCCTGCAGTGAAGTCTACATGATAACTTTGCACCAAGCAAGAACACAATCAGCAGAAACTCCCTGGCTCCCACGCTCCATGCAAGCTGCACAGCCAGGCTTGTGAGGCGGGGGGGAACTTGTTTTTTTGCTAAATCGGGCTGTAAGTTTAATTGCTGAGTTATCTCAGGAACATGAAATTACAAGGTCGTTCTTCGGTACAGCGTGCAATTACTGTAGCAGTAAAGAGCAGGTTGCATGTTTTCAGCGTTGTATAACGTGTTATCAGATAGCTAACAGTCCGACTCGGCTGCAGATGGTGCTTTTCAGGTGGAGAGAGCTAGGGAAATTAATAAGGATCTGAGCACAGCATCCAAAGCTTTATTATGAAATGCTGAAAGCTGTCCCGTGCGTGCTGATCTCCTGGTCCTCTCATGAACCACTCTGTAGTACTACGCTTGAGACCAGGAGAGGTGCTTGGGCTGGCAGCTTTCCCTCCACCCAGGAATCCACCAGGGCCCAGCTGCGTTGCCCTTCTGAACACATGGCAAAGCCAGTCTCTCTTTAAGGCCGCTAAGGAGGGTGTGTGATGTGACTATATTTATGGGCAGTCCTTGTTAATGTTGTAATTTATGGGGTCACTGCTCAGTCCATTGGCTTATGCCCATCATTTTAAATAAATAAATACCTCGGTGAGCTGGGAACAGAGAGGATGAATTCAGGTCAGTAGCCTGCTTCTCCGGCCATCTCCATTCTCACTCATGACCTCCCTGCATCTTCCTTGGGCTTCATGCACGGCTGGTGTCATATTTATTCTGCCCTTTAGCTTTCTTTCTAGGTGCTGACTAGCATGGCAGAGCTATGCTTATGGTTCAGGTAGCTTTCGTGTTTCAGGATAAAACTGCAAAGAGCAGAAAGTTGTTCAGTGGGAGAGCATTGGATGTGACTTGCACTGATGTGGAGATGGTCAAGCTGTCTCCTATGGGATGTACCAGTTGTGCAAGGTGAAATGCCCCTCTGGTATGGCCCCATGGACCTCCATACAGCCTTGCTCAGACAGTGATGTTCCACAGGCACAGGGCGAATATGAATCACTTAATTCTGTTGCTCTTCCTTGTGCTCCTCTGACTTCCTTCTCTCCTTTTCTTTCAGTGTGGTCCCCATGGGAACAACAGCGAAGGAGGAGATGGCTGAGTTTTGGAATAAAAACACTCAGTCGAACCGTCCCATGTCCCCTCATATCACCATTTACAAGTAAGAGCTCCAGAGGAGCCTGCATCTCTGCGGGGTTACATTCCAGAGTCTGGCAAAGAGCTTGGGGCTTAACCATCTGCCTTCTTTCCTTCCTGTGGGAAGAACTCACCATGTTCCCTCTGATAGTCAGGGTGTACCTGCCTTGTGGTTAAGGCAGAGAAGTGGGAGCCCTGGGTTCTGACCTTGGCAGACGGGGTGTTACTTTTCCTACCTGTGACACTTCCTTCATTGGTGTAATGGCAGTAATGAAACTGACCCACCTAAAGGGTTTGTGAGCCATAGTTAATGTCTCCAGAGCCCTCTGAGACCCTTGATGGAAGGCGCTAGGCCAGGACAAAGGATTACTTTCCCCAAAATACCTGAGTCCAAAGTGTGTTAGGGTGAAATGAAACCCAGGAAGGGGATTTATGTGAGGCCACCAGAGTGTTCTTCCTCAGCCACCGGAGTTTTCTTCCTCAGCATCTAGTGTCTCTGTGTTAGGCTGTTCCCATGATCTGATACTCTTGTGGTGAATTGTGTTGGGATTTTCTCATTTCTCTGTGTCTGTAGCCTGAACCCGGTTCTTCTCCTCTGAATCAGCACAACCTTGCGCTCTCTCCCTCCTCTGCTCCAGTCCTCCCTCTTTTTAAGCCCTCCCAGCAAACATGGGCTTTTTCCCTTCCAGGATTCCTGCCAGTGGCGTTTGTCATTCCTGAGCCACCTCTGCAAATTCCCTGCCCATTTTCCTTTCCTTCTGGCTAGATTCCTTGAATAATTCTGAGTGCAGAAATAGGCAGCCAGCAGCACAGAGCTGTTTGGGAATAGATTAGACATGAACCCTTTCTGAGCTGGTTTACGTGAATTCCCATTGTCTGGAAGGCTTCCAGAGTGCCCCTCACTCTCGCATTACTGTTGGCCTCTCCCTAAACAAAGGGCTGTCAATAGGTGGACTGCAAGCCAAATCTGGACCGCCAGACACTTTTGAGTAGAGTGCAAAAGTCAAACAGACTGAAGCTGAGTCAGGGCTGGAGCTGTGGGGAGCGGTGCCAGGGCCCCTCACTAGGAGGTGAGCAGTCCCACCAGCTTTGTCCTCCGGCAGCAGTGCGGGGTGAGGGCAAGTGGGCCATGTGGGTGAATGAACAGGTGCTGGCGTCTGGGCTCAGTGAGCGAGGCAGCGGGAGCCTCCCTGGGCAAAAAGCAGGGAAGCGGCCAGGGGGTTGAGGGGGGCTGGGCTGTTTGGCCTACCATGTCAGCAGAGCTGCCAAGCGCCCCTTTGCCAGGCCGCGTGCCCTGCCATGGGGAGGGGAGACACCATCAGGGAGGTGCTGACTGATGGGCTGGCGCTGTGTCCCAGGCCTGTGCCATCTGCCTTACCACCATGATAGGGAGTGACACTGTTCCTCACCTGAAGTGTGATGCTGCACGTACTTCCTTCAGCATCCCCCAAAAGCCCCCTTCCAGTGCACACATTCCTCTCCTGCACCCTTCCAACTGTGCCCTCCCTGCAGCTCCCCCTCCACAGCAGTTTCCTCTTTTTGGGAACCTGAACTATGGTAACCCTTAGCTGGATGGGGGGCAATTGGGAGGTTCGGAGAGGGGGCTGAGTGAGGGGCAATCGGGGGTTATATGCCTACGATAATTTGATTTGACAAAGCCAAAGAGAATACTCTTTGAAAACTCAGCAAGACTTAAACCAGTTGTCTGCAGTGTTTTAATGCTCATATTTGCATCTATTTGATATGTTTACCTCAATCTCAGATGTAATTTATTAGATGTTTCTTGGAGGTCATATTTAGGTTATAAGATGCTTTGGTTTTATTTTTCATTTAAGGCACTAGAAATATAAACAATAAGCCCTGGTCCGTTACCCAGCATTGTATGGTGTGAAAACTGACTCTGGTGTCTGGACCCTCATGGTGTGAAAAACGACTCTGGTGTCTGGACCTTGACTATAGTTTGGCCAAGGAATTTGAACCTTGATAAAAAATTGGCTAACCTGCCATAGACTCTCTCGCATCTAGCATGCTTCAGCTTTTTGCGTCTCACCCACAGTCCGTGAATGGCTCATCTTTCTGACAAGGTCTGTTGTTTTCCAGGTGGTCTCTGCCCATGACGATGTCCGTCGCCCACCGTGGCACTGGTGTTGCACTGTCTGCAGGTGTGTGATTCTCTGCCTCAGGTATCTTTGGTCATAGGCTGTGGTCAGCATCAGTATTGAGGGCTTTCATTTGCACCTGCTAACTCTGAGACAAGGCGGCTTCGTTCTGTTCTCTCTCTTGGTCCTCAGCCGGGGTCTCAGCTGGAGTTGCCACAGCTGGGATGTGTAATGGGCTGTACTGACTGCACAGATAAGAACCTGGTGCCGTTTGCAGTGAAGTTCTTCAGAGCTCCCAGTTTCGTTCTTTTCCTTCTGGAGTCTTGCCACATCAACTAGTGTCCAGAGTTCTGTGCCTTGTCAGATGTACTGTATTTAAGTGGTACCCCTCCGGGAAAGTCAAGGAGGCAGCATTGTCTAATGGCTAGAGCACAGGGAGTCAGAAAACCTGCATTCTGATCTGAAACTTACCACTCCCTTGCCTGAAGTCTTTTATCCTCCCAAGGTCTCTTTGTTTCTTGGGGACTGACTCCCTGTTTTTACCTTCAGATTAGGTGTGGTGTAAGTGCAAAGTGGCGTTTGCTTTTGCTTTGCAATGTCTTCTGGTTAAAGGGCAGCTGCCTCAGGTGAGAGCCCTGGGTAGGAAAGCCACTCATCAGGTACAAATTGAAAGAGCAAATTCAGAACAGACTTTTAAAAATCTAAATGGGTTTTCTAAGCTGTCTGCCGGTGTTGCTTGTATTATCGTAGTGCCCAGGAGCCTTAGTCATGGATCAAGATGCCACTGGTCTAGGGCAGGCCCTATATGGACACGGCTGCCTTCCCAGTTAGGGTCCCCTACGGAGACACTGATAGCACACACTGGGTGGGGGAATGGCGGCGCCAGACTCGGCCTGCTAAACCATGTCAAGACAGGCTTTGACCTTGTTTCATTTAACCGGTGTTGAAACCATAACGGTCTCGATGGTGTAAAGAGGCCTGCTTGTAGCAGAGAATCGGGCTCTAGAGTGTGTGTGCTCCTGCTCGCACCCCGCCCCTCCCGGAGGAACTGGGGCTGTGTTTGTAGGGGAGGGCTGCCCAGAGAGGCTGAGCAAAAAGAGCTTCACTCTTAGTGTTCTTCTGGGACTCCAGAGCCAGGCAGCAGTACAAGTGGGAACAGGCATCAAGGCCACGGCCTGTTTTCCAAATTGGATTTGCCCCCTAGGTGCCTGATTTCCAGCACTTGGAAAGCCGTGAGCACCTGCAACCCCAGTTGAAGTCAGTAGGAGCTGTGGGTGCTCCGCACCTCTGAGGATTTAGCTGCCGGGTGAGGAAGTTGGGCACCAGGGAGAGGCCGTTTGTAAACGTAGCCGTAGGCACTCTGGTAAAATGAGCCCACGTTAAGGAGCCGGTGTGGTGCTATGGTGTAAGTCTGCTCTCCTGTGCTCCAGCCTCAGGGTTTGTCTGCACGGTTTGTGGCAGAGTCTCGCAGCCCAGGTCGACCGACTCAGGCCTGCAGGGCTCAGGCTACTGGGCTAAAAAGAGATGTGTAGATTCTGCAGCTCGGGCTCTGAAGCATGTAGGGGAGAGTTGTTCCAGCTCCCAGAGTTGCCAGTAAAAGTGGATTTAGTACTCCCTTACCAAAGGAACCCTCTGTTGACCTCGCCATTGGGACAGCAAGATGCCTGTAGACTCCAAAGGGTGACCCTACGTGGGCTGGCTGCACTGTCTCTCCAGACAGATGTGCAGCCGACCAAGTAGAGCAAGGCGGGGAGCTCTGATTACACCGGCCAGGGCAGCAATTACATGAACACTCCATTCCATTTCAGTGGGCAAACACACCAGTGGCTGAACTGGGAAGCAACTAGTTAGCTTGGGTGGTGTGGGAGCTGCTCAAGCCAGCATGCTAGAGGAGAGCAGTCAGGCTCAATCATTGCTTGGCTGGCTCAGCTCTCTTTGCTCACTCCCATTCTTTCGGCAGCACTGTCTGTAAAAAGCCCCTTGGCCTACAAGTGACAGAGAAGCTGCCGCTACTTCCGCAGCTAGCACCCCATGTAGACCAATCCTTTGTGGGCCAGCCTCTTCACCAGAGGCGGCTTTTGGGGTAGGCGAAACAGGCGCACACCTAGGCCTCGAGCATCAAGGGAGGGGCCCCATCACCTGCTTTGCCTACCCCAAAAGCTGCACCTGCCTCGTCTGGTAGCAGGAGGAGAAGCTGGGCCGGGGCTGGGGGGGGGGGGGGGGGGGGCGGGAGGGGCACAAGGAGGGCCTCCTGCAGGCCTATAGGGGGCCCCACAATGGGCCTTTGCCTAGGGCCCCCAGTAGCCAAAGATCGCCTCTGCTATTCACTGATGTCAACAGAGCTCTGCATGTGCCATTGGGCTGCCAGGCTTGGCTCCTGCTAAACTCTTTGGTTAGTGATGGCAAGTGGATACTTTTGTGTTGCTTTTTGGATTCTGGAGGAGCACCTGTCTGACATTTCAGCCTTTGAGTGGATCCTCTTCAACTTGCATTCCCGGATAGTTTGGTTTATGAACTAAGGCCGCGATTCAGCAAAGGCTTGTGTCACGGGGTCCTGCCACGAATAGTCAGCAGGGAGTTACTCAAATACTTCAGTGTTGACAGAATTGGGGCCAACAGCAAGGTACTTTAGCACATGCAGAGCTCTGTGGACTTCCTGGGGCCGTTCTGAATCAGGTGGCGACACTGGAACAAAATGACCTCACCCCTTATGTTCTGTTGCTCTTTGTTTATCCAGCCAAGCTGAGACTGTGACTGGAATTGTTCTTATAGGCCTGAATGTATCAGAGTAAACCGTGACCTCTGCTTTACTAAACACCTCCCAGTAACTCCTCTGCCTCTTCTCCTCACCATTACATGCAGAGTGGCTCCCTGGTGGGCTGTACTGATAGAGGAACCCGGACGGAGGGAGAAAGTGGCTCATTTTGTGGAGAGTTCGCACGGACTAGGTCCTGGGAGTGCCATGGAGAGTGCTGATCTGTTGCAGGGATGTCCCTCTCTTTCCAATTTAACTGTCGGCTAACATTGGCAGCTGGTTTGACTGGTGGATTCTTTCTTTCCCAGGGGTGTCTCTCTTTGGCCTGGCTGCCTTGGTTCTCCCGGAACAGTTCCCCTATTACCTGGCCTTTGTGAAGTCGCTCAGCCTGGGGCCTGCTCTTATTTACTCTACTAAGTTTGCTCTGGCTCTCCCACTCACCTACCACACCTGGAATGGAATCCGACACCTCGTAAGTAACCTTTGTGAAGCTGCTTGTCTGTGTTTGCAGGTGCAGGCAGTTGGGTGATGCTTTCAGAAGTGCCTAAGTCAGGCCTTGACAAAATTGGCTCCTAGCTAGGCATCAGCAGTTTTATTTTTGGTCACCAGAGGACGCTCCTCCACTGAACCTCCACAGCGGAGCAAGGAGCCAGCCTACAAACCCTGGTCACCATGGTGACCCAGTGCCTGGCTTTTGTCGAGCCCTGGCTTAAGTCCCATTTTCAAATGTGACTTCAGTCACTTGGACACTCCTTAAAATGTCAACCCTTGTTTAATATCCCCAGCTCGTAATGTCACTGTCCCATCATGAGCCGAGACCTTCCAAAAGGAAGGTTTGCCAGGATAATAGCCATGCTGTACATTGTTAAATATTCTGCCTGTCTGATCTGCTATAATCCCTTTATATTTGCCGTGGGCTGGAACTTGGGAGACGGCGTCTCTGTGTAGGAGAACTTCAAATCCAGCTAAAAAGAATATTAGCTCTGCAGTGTGGGAACAAGATGTGCCACTTCTGCAGATGATTGTCTTGTTTCTGCATCTTCAAATAGGTTTAGTTTTACAAAAACAAAATTGCAAAGGCAGCTGACTCATACGGTGACCTGCTGTCTTCTGCTCTAATGGCAGTGTGGCCCAGGGAGGGCTGTAAGTCCAGCATGGATTTGTTCGGTACATGTTGACATGGGCTGTGTTCTCGTCTGGGTGGCATGAACATTGCTCCCGTAAGACAGCATTGATCCCCAGAATTTGCATCTTGCTTCTGGTACAGGCCATTAATGGATGCTTATGATGAAAAAAACCATAATATACCTGGCAGGGCTGTCCCTGTAGTGATCAGTGGCACGTTGAGGAGTGAGATGAGACTGCTCTGGTCTGTGAACATGAGGCCTGGCCTAGAGCTTCACACTGATCCAGCAGGCTGAGCCCCGCTTGCTCATGGATCTGCTGTCAAGCAAACAGAACTCTTATTAGGGCGTGGCGAGTCGAATGTGGGTTGAAAGACTGTAAGAGCAGGCTTGCATTAAAAAGGCAATGAAACAGCCTCCAAAGCCAGGTTCGTAGGGCGTGGCTCACTTGCTGGTGGATTCTCTGTGTCTTAGTCTCTAAATAATGATCTGAGGACTTGTATAACTCAGTCATAGGTTAGAGTGTTTCCCAACCAGTGTGCGCCATCAGGCCTGAGCAGGTGTGCCACTGAATTTTTTGAAAAACTACTCGGAGATCTGGATTGGCTCATGAATATTCATGTGTTCATTTGGAAACTATATGGTGGTGTGCCTTAAAATAATTAAAGGTATCAAGGTGTGCCATGGCAGAGGAAAGTTGCAGGAGTGGGTGGGTGAGATTTTGAGGCCTGCATTGTGCAGGAGATCAGGGTAGGTGATTGTACTGGTCCTTTCGTATCTTAGAGTCTGAGATAACTGGCCAGCCAGATGGCTGCTTGCACGGTGGGGCAGGAAACAGTTAATGCATCCATTGTTGGGTGTTTCTTTTCCTTGAATAAAATGCTGAGCTTTGGCTCCAGTTGCTCCATCCGTGGGCCTCACATCAGTTAGATATCCAGAATCTGATCTATCATCACTATCCGTGTAACCCAAAGGCACTGCCAGCTTCAGGCTGAAATCCCCAGCCCTTACTGCAGACTGTTGGTGCACTAGTACGTAGTCTGATCACCTGATAGTGGCCAGGGCTACTCGCTGAGTAAATGACCCCTACGTCCATGTCTGACACTGCTGGCGGACTCAGACTCGCGTATACAGAGGCACAGTGGGAGCGAAGTTAAGATGATGATGAAAATGACTGCATTTCCTGTGTTTGAGGGGACGCGGCTGACTGTGGACGGCTGGCTTAGGTGCAGGGCTGCTCTCTGGTAAGATTCCCCACTCAAGAAGAGGGATTCCTTCTGTCCCTGATTTCAGCCCTTCCTCTGGAGCTCCCCGGTGTAATGCTGAGTGGGATCAGTAAGTTCCCAGGTACAGATGGGGAGCTGAGGCACAGAGCAGCTATTACATCCAGTGTTTTGTGGAATGTGGACTAACTTTGAGGGCCTTTGGGTTTGGGTGTCCGCTCTGAGACATCTGGGCCCTGATTTTTCCAGCGGCACCTCTGCTAGATTTTGTTTAGTGCTACAGCTACTCCACCCCTTTTGAAAATCAGGACACCCAGGTTGGACACCCAGCACCAGTGGATACTTAAAAAGTTTAGGCCTAAGAAACTGGCCCAAAGTCATCTTTGTGTGGTGCTGCGTGCATTGCTGATGGCCAGTCAGACGCCAGATGGGACCGAGCCTGTCACTTGTGTGGTGAACAAAGGGCTGTCGCTAACGCCACAGGGTGTTATCAAAGGTTGCTAATTTTCAGTTGGATCCTCTAGGCTGTTTCCAGCAGTATATCACCAGGGCTCCATCCAGTTTCACTGCCCCGGCTCACAGCCTGCACCTCCTCACCACAGAGACAGATCTGATTGGCTCAACAGCCCCTTCCTCATCTGAGCAGTTGTGTGTACTCCCTCCCACTTGCAGCCAGATGCTCAGAACAGAAGACTTCAAGCAGGATCTCCACAGCCCCATGTACAGAGGGGCTTTTCCCTTCTCTGACTCGTACTTCACTCTTTTTTTGCAGTGCACGGATGGCCCTGCGCTCTGGAGGCCTGGTGTGGCTGGGGTTCAGGAGTAGACTGTGAGTGTGTCCCCTGGAAGGCACTGATTTCTTGCTGAGTACGTGTCTGTTCTCTTTGCCTTTAGGTGTGGGACATCGGGAAGGGATTTAAGATTCCCCAGGTCTACCAGTCTGGAGTCCTGGTCCTGGTCCTGACCCTGCTTTCCTCTGCTGGACTTGCAGCCATGTGAAGATGTCTCCCTGCTGAAGCCCTCTCTTCACCGAGAACGATTTGATTCATCTGGCAACCCAGTCCAGGCCGAACTCGGTGTGTTCAGCAGGAGGAACAAGGAACTAGAGACTTCTTGATAACCAAATTGTTGGAGCATGATGGTATTTTCCCCCTTCTGTAAAGCTTGTGAATGACCAGAGTTTGTTTATTACTAGCACTGAATGATGTGCCTTCTCCAGCTACCATAGACCAGTGAGATCCCAGGACACCCTTCCAAAATGCCACAGGCAGGAATCCAAGTCCTAGTCCAGGATGTTTGAGACTCAAGGTAGCCAGAGGCGGCTGGTCTCTGACAGCTGATCAGAAGTTGATTCTCAGCCACCTAGAGCTTGCTCAGGGGAGCTGCCTTCCCTAATCATTGCTGTTCTTTCAAACTAACTCTGGTTCACTTGCTTTCCACTCTGCCCTGAATCTAGAGACAATACTGGCACTGTGTGCCCCCTCACTGATCCTGAGTGGGGTTGGGGGAGCAGATGTGAGTGCCTGTAGCCTAGCATATGTGTGTAGGCTCATGTCAAAGACAACTGTCCCCATTGACGCTCGCGCTGGTTCTACATCGAGCCCGGCCTGAGCCGCCGACGCCAGCTAGCAAGGGAATAGGGAATTTGACACGGTCCTAACTGCTGGAATCTGGCTTTCTGCTGCAGTCAGCACCCTGTGGGCTTTACGGTGTGGAGCGGGGCGGCCAGGGCTCGGGGGCCGGGCACGTTGAGCTCAGAGCTGTGTGCGCCAGTGGATGAAGGATAAACAAACACCCATATATTTCTGGAGTTTTCAATCACATTTGCTCTTTTTTTTTTCTGAAAATAAAATCCGTTCTTTGAACCTTCTAGCTGACTGCCATGGTCAGCACCTCCCAGCCTGACTTTGCGCCATTTGTGCGTGTGTGTGTGTGTGCGTGTGCGCGTGTGTGTGTAATAGACCCACCTTCCCAATAAAGTGGGCTTGATCTTTCACATAGCACGCTGGCGGCGGAGTTATTGTTACAGATTGCCAAATGGGCTGCCGCTGAGGCTTTTCAATAGTGTAATGAAACATCAGCACGGTAAAGAAAGAGACAAATGGAGACTGTGCCCTGCGTGGATGCAGAATGTCAGCTCTCCTCACAGAAGCAGTGCAGGTGTGTGGTGTGACGTGGGAAACGGGGCCCTTTGTCCTGAGTCGTGGAGCGCATAGTGAGTGGCTGCCCTGTGGGGTTGGTGAAGGACCTAGCACGGGGGGCTGTAGCTCATGGTCATTTACGCTGCGTTGGCGTTCCACACCCAGCGTGTGCTGCTTGCTGCCTGAGGTGCAGGCTCATGGTTTGCCCAAGGGGCTACAGATTGCTACTAAAGCCCACTGTGCTCCGGTAGTTGTGTTTACACTTGGAGACTCTGTTCTGCTCTGCAAAGTGACTGCAAAAATGGCTCCTTCCTGTGCAGGGGCTCTGCCGCCTCTCTCTGAAGGAGCTGGAACTATCGACTCTTTCTGCAGGAGGATTTTTCTCCTGTTGGTGCCATGGAGCCAGCATGGACTGTCCTGAATTCCTGACTCCAGAGTGGCTGTAGGCCCTAGTGGGCACTAGCTGCAGATGCATTTACTGCTGGGTTGTCATGTGGTGAAGACACACCTAGCTATTCCCACTCCGCCCAGTGCTGGTGCAGTCCAGGACAGGCAGTGGTGCATGGGCACCTGTTGCAGAGGAAGGAGATAGTCAGTCTCTCTCTCTCTCCCCCCCCCCCCCCCCCCATCCAGTGCACTGGAGCCAGCCACAGTGCTGCCTTTTGATGGTGTCCCCCTCCTCCCCCCAATGCAAGCCAGGCCTATAGTGACCAAGTAGAAGCCCAGGGGTAAGGTCAGATCCCAGTGCAAGAGGTGACTGGACATAGAGAGGAGCCTCTGTTTAACATGCCCTGAAAAGCATCTGGACAAGGTGGGGTGTGGCACCGTGTCTGTGCTGGACCAGGGGCCTGTAGGACGTGAAAAGGTTTTTTGCTTTTAGAAATATTAGCAGCATCCAGTCTGCTTGTCCTGGTTTTGCTGGGGGATGTCTGTCCTGGGGGTCTCAGGATGTCTATGGAGGGAGCACTACGCCCTAATTAAAAAGGAGGAAATGGTGTCTTTGGCAACGGATTTCTTTATCCAGAGGGCTAGTCACCTGCCATGAGATTCATAGATTCCAAGGCCAGAAGGGACCATTCGGATCATCTCTGTTCTGGCCCCCTGGATGACAAGGCCAGAAAACTGCCTCAAAATAATTCCTAGAGCAGAGCTTTTAGAAAAACGTCCCGACTTGATACAAAAATCGCCAGTGATGGAGAATCCAGCATGACCCTAGGTAAATTGTTCAGTCATTAATTTCTCTTCTTGTAAAACATTTACACTTTATTTCCAGTTTGAATTTGTCTAGCTTCAACTTCCACCCACTGGATCGCATTACACTTTTCAGTGCTAGACTGAAAAACCTGTAATTACATATTTGTTCCCCATGGAGGTACTTAGACTGTGATCAAATCACCTCTTAACCTTCTCTTTGTTGAGCTAAAAAGTGAGCTTCTTGAGTCTATCACTGTAAGGCATGTCTTCTAATCCTTTAATTGTTCTTGTGCTTTTTGAAACCCTCGCCAATTTATCAACATCCTTGAATTCTGGACGCCAGAACTGGCCGCAGGATTCCAGCAACAGCCACACCAGTGTCAAATACAGAGGTAAAATGATCTATTCCTACTTGAGAGTCCCCTGTTTATATATCCAGGGATTCAGCTTATTATTCACCATGATCCTCCAATCTTTTCCAAAGTCACTGCTTTCCCCATTGCATAAGAAGAGCTGACATTCGCTGGTTTTCTGATGTTTACATGTAGATATGTTAAAATCAATGTTCCCTCTAAGCTACACAGGAGTGGGGCTGCACAGTGGCTGTCGTATACCAGCACATCTAACGCACAAACCCACGCAGCCCGATCCCCACGTCCCTTCTTCTCCCCAGCCTGATGATCCCCGTGTCTCTTCTCCCTAGTCAGAAGATGAGCTGCAGGGCTATAAAAGCTATAAGTGATTGCTCAGTTTGACACAAATATTTATATTTGTCATCTCTAAAAGTGTGTATATTCCAGAAAATATTGTCAAGGGTTATTAAGAAATATCTTCAGACACTAATTGCTGTTTTCCAAAATTATTTTCTTTTGGTGGTTTTGCATTTACCTTATGCATTGATTTGTCTAAAAATAATTGAATTGTGTGTGTGCATGTTTATAGTTATATGGATAACGCTGGGTAGCAAAGTAGCACAGTCTAACGATTTCATCATCATATTCCAACACCATCCAACTTTTCTCAAAGTTACAGTAATGAGTAATATAAAAACAAAACAAAAACCCTCCCACTGAATTAAAAGGCCTGGGGCAGGAGGGAAAACTGTTGCCCATACGGCACCATGCCTCTCAAATTGCTGCTCAGTGAGTACCACAGCTTGCTCAGCTGCATCATCAGCTTAGAGAGAACATTAATTAAAATGCATATTTTTTGTGCCCATTTACCAAGTGATCCAGGGCGCTATGTCCATGAGCTGTGCTCTTCATTATTTACCATTCCTCTGATTTTTGGTCACCTGCAAACTTTATTAGTGATAATTTTATGTTCAAGGTCATTGACAAAGGAGAATCGCTTTCTACAGGACCCCCTGGAAACACCCCCACTTGATGATGAATCCCAGTTTACAATGACGAAATAGGTGTCAGCAGAAACAAAGTACTGGAACAGTCTGAATAAATCCTTTCTCCTGCCAGGTATTCAGTTTTTATTTCTGGCTCCCCCTGGTTCTTCTGTTGTCATAGAACAAACAGGGAGTCTTGTGGCACGGGCCTCCTTGTTTGTTTTGCTGAACTAGATTAACACAGCTCCCCCTTTGGAACTTGTCGGAGAGACTCTGAGCCCTGAAAGGACCTGAATCTCCAAATTCAAAAATCAAACAGGGACACAGACCTTAAAAAACTCCAGCCTTCCCCTCCCCAACAGAAAGTGAAGGAGGGGGAGGCCTAATTCCACCTCCTTTGTAGATTGCTGCAGCCATCCACTGAGGACAGACCAGCAGGAGTTTCATCAATTTTCACTCCTTAGGAGAAGGTATTTCAGCCCTTAAGCCAATTACGTACTGCAGCTGTGGAAATGACTTTTACTTGGAATCCTCTTGATTTCCAATCAGTTTTTCTTGGCCACATACCAGCTGTTAATGAGTTTGGACTTTGTCACAGAATAAGTTCCATCTGCATTCAGTAAACTAATTACCTCTCAAATTCCAAAGGGGTAGCCGTGTTAGTCTATTGTAGAAAGACAACAGAGTCCTGTGGCACTTTTAAAGACTAACAGATTTATTTATCGCATGAGCTTTCGTGGGAGAAAATCCCACTTCGTCAGACGCTTTGAAGATAGGAAACTTACAGTGGGAGGAAATTAAATGCAGGGGAGTGTATGACATAGCATCAGGTCAGGCTGTAACAGCAAATCAAAATAGGTGTTAGGATTCAAAACACTGGGGAACAGCACATAGAGGAGGGGGAGGTCAAATCACTTGTTGTAATGCGAGAAAAATCCATAGTCCCTGTTTAACCCCAAGACAACTGAGTCAAATTTGCATATAAATTTGAGTTCTGCAGACTCTCTTTGAAGCTGTGATTTGTTATTCATCTGTTTCAACACAGCTATTAACAAGTCGTCAAGGGAGTGAGCAGGGAGATTGAAGTGTTCCCCTACAGGTTTTGCAGTGTTGCAATTTCTGATGTCAGATTTGTGTCCAGTGATTCTTTGGCGCAGAGACTGTCCTGTCTGTCCAATATATAAGGCAGAGGGGCATTTCTGGCACATGATGGCATAAATCACATTGGTGGATGAGCAGGTGAACGAACCCTTGATGGAGTAGGTGGCATGATTAGGCCTAACACCTAATTTGATTTGCTGTTACAGCCTGACCTGATGCTATGTCATACACTCCCCTGCATTTAATTTCCTCCCACTGTAACTTTCCTATCTTCAAAGCGTCTGACGAAGTGGGATTTTCTCCCACGAAAGCTCATGCGATAAATAAATCTGTTAGTCTTTAAAAGTGCCACAGGACTCTGTTGTCTAATTACCTCTCAGACACTCGTGGCACCGAGTTGGCTTTAGTGTAGACAAAGAGCTGTGAAGACATGCTCTCAGAGCTCAGGGGAATCAGGGCAGCCTATGATTCTGGTAACTTTAGAGGAGCAGCACTGGTTTTACAACTGCAGAAATAGAGGTGGATGTTTCCATCTCGCCCCTTCTGGGGCTTTGCCTACGAATGTTCTGTCCCTTTGAAACCTGCCATGTAAAATCTGAGCCTGAGCTTCATCCCACCTTACTAGTGGGGTGGGTATCACTGGGGGTTATTCTGGTCTTGCTAGGAGGCACAGGGCAGTAGGGGGTGTGGGCTCTCAGGTGGGAGGTGTGCCAGTGTGGGATATGAGACAATCCAGTCCTGTCAGCCCTTGTCCATCCCTAGTTCTCAGCTGCGAGTGCTCAAACTGCTCTTCAGGCTGGGACTAAAGGTAAGTGGGTCACAGTGGGAGGGCAGATGGCAGGATAGGTGTGGAGGACCCTAATGCTGGGCCCTGGTGGGGGCATTGTTAGCTAACAGACTGGGAGTGTGAGTGCCGTAGCCTGGATCAGGTGCTCCAAAGGCCTTGGCTGGGTGATGCATGTTACAGCTGAGGCCTGTGCCTTCCAGCCTGACTCTTCTGTAATTTTTCTGTGATGTGAATTGATGCTAATAAAGGTTCTGCAGGACCAGCGGTGAAGCGTATACGGTTCTAGCTAGCTTGATCTGATGGTGCAGCCCCAAGCATGATGACGGCATTGATGGCAGAAGCTATGGTGGACGAGTGGGAGCAGAGGGTGAGTGCTGGCCCACGACCCACCCTTGGCACTAACCCTGGAGGGGGTGTGTCAGCCTGTGCTCTGCTACTGATGCTAATGCTAGGAAATGAAACTGATGGGAGGGGGTTTTTTGAGTTTTATTTTTCTGTTGATTACCATGAACATGCGTGCTGGCCACACGGTACTGTCAAATCATCAGTATCACTTGCGCTCCTTCAGAACCAACCACAGTCTTGCCAACATAGCAGCAGCGCTGGCTGGTTTCGTTCCCACGCTCAGGTTGAAAAGCGATTTGTGCCTATGGGTGGATGTTCCTGTGAGGCAGAGTCTTGATCCAGGAGCCCCGACCTTGGGGCTCAACAGGCTGGAAAGTTGATGATGTCACTGCTGGCTTGGCTGGGCTCGCTCTTATCCAAAGGGAAGCTCCTACTCAGAAAGAAATTAGCTCACACACAGGAATAAAAGTTAAGAGATTTACAACTAGATGTAAGAAAAGCAGTGAGGGAAAGGAAACGCCTCCAACCAGGGCATGGAGGTGACTGGATCTGAAGAAAGCAAAGGGCTTGAAATGCTGAGTAAGATATTTGCCCTTGATCCCATTAGCACTTGTGCCTTGGACATAGAATTTGTTTTGACCTTCAGTTGAATGTTTGCTCAAGTCTTTCTTCAGGGCAGGGGTTGGGTCTTGCTGACTCTTCCATCTTGGGCGATGTGCTCCCGTTCCCCTTGGCCGCCCTCCTCAACATCTTGTTCTGAGTCTCAGTGGTTTCGCTAGACTTTGAACCAGGGCGGCTTGAGGCCAAGGCCTCAGGCAAGATGGCTCCCCTGGGACTGGCCTCCATGGACTCCAGATGACATGAAGCCATGAGTTCAGGTGAGCTGACTCCTTTGGCTTTAGCCTCCATTGACCCTGGGCGACTGGCAGCTGGGACCTCGGCGGAGATGGCTCGCCTGGGGTTGGCCTCCCTTGAAGGAGGTCGGTTGGAAGTGGGAGCTTTGGGCGAGGAGAGCTCTTTGACTCGAACATCCATGCAGCCGGGCTGGCGTGACAGTGGGAAGACACCTCCTCTGTGCCAAGCCTCTTTTGAGCCTGGGATCTCTCGGGAGCTGGCTCCTTTGAGTCGAACATCCATGCAGCCGGGCTGGCGTGACAACGGGACCTTGGGAGTGGTGGATCCTTTGTGACAAGCCTCCTCTTCAAGGGGCATTTTGGCTGAGGGCTGGGGGCCTTTGCTGGATGCTCGGCTGTTCTTATTGGAAGGCGCCTTTGTGGTTTGGGTGATTGATTCAGGCTCTCGGGGCTGTTTGAGGAGGAAGCGCAATGGTGGTATGAACCCCGTGCTTGTGGCCCTGCTGTTGACTGCACAGAAGCTATCAGTGCTGGGCAGGAGCACTGAGAAGCCAGGAGGGGGACAAGGGATGTGACGGGCAGAGCTGGCACTGCAGGCCAGCCGCTTCACTGCCACTTGGGCCCAGCACCAGGGTCTCCTGCCAAGAGGGTTTGCCGCAGTCCCTGGGTCACCAAGTTCCTAGTGGGTCCCTCCCCAGGCTGGGCCTAAGTCCTTTCTTGCCTTGGGGCTGCAGGCTCCTTCCCTTGACCCCTGAGGATGAGTTGGTGCCACTCAAGCACTGCCCTGGGCCAGGGACTATCTGCCCCCATCATTGACCCCAGTGCTACAAAGTTAACCCTTTAGTAATGGGCTGCCCAGGGTCCATGGTTTCAGGAAGGGCTTCTGGCTACTGGGAGCACTTAAGGCAGGCCTGCCCTGGGCAGCATACCCAACATGAGCTGTCTCCACGGCCAGGTGTTGGGGTTCCCTGCCCCTCCCTTGGGCAGCAGCCAAGGGGAAATGTGGGCAGAGATAGTAAGTTCCCACCTGCTTGGGGCATGGGCAACAGCAAGTTTGGCAGGTAACCCAAGAGATGCTGTTCAGCTCTACTATGAGCAGCTGGTGCAGGGGCTCTTCCAGAGCTGAAAGCTGCCCATGGGTCCTTGGGCCCCTCCTCTGCATTCTGGGCAGTTCCCTCTAAGTCCTAGCTGTGGTTTGGGAGCTCCCCCTGCTGACACAGCTGCAGCACAGCATGGGCACATGCCCACGCTGCCAGTGTAGGGGACACAACCAATGCCATGCTGAACCCAGCAGCCGATGCAGCCTTGCAAGCCAGTAGGGAAATAAACTCAGTGCCTACCAACTGGGAAAGTGCCCTTAGCTGAGAAGGAATCCTGGGCATTAGCTGCTTGCACTGAGTGCAGAGAGGGGGGTTTGAACGGGAGTGCACTAGGGGAGGGAATGTGCCTTTCCAAACTCTCCTGTGGGGTGGGGGTGGCAGACAGCCCAGCTGAGGGAGGAGGTGCCTTCCCTTTGCAGCTGTCAACCCCTCCCTTGCATGGCACAGGCGGCCATGTTCAGAGATTAAATATGCTCTGAAAGGCTGGACAAGAAGCTAAGAAAAAGTGTCCTTGAACTTTGCCGTTAGGCAAGTCCCAACCACCGTCATGAACTCTGGCCTGGCTCGGTTGGGGCACAGCTATTGTCTGATCAATTGCCCGACTCAAAACCAGACCACCTCGGGGCAGGCACAAAATCACATCCCCAGTTAATGCACTTGCAGATTTGGTGCACATGTTGAGGCCCACATGCCAGATACTGCGTCCCCACACTTCTGGTCTGCAAGAATTCAAAGCAAGCCTCAGCAAACATGGGGCTAGTGCCACATGCTTCCTGGATGAAGGTGCAACCTCCGTGCACAGGGCTTCCTACCTTGCCAGTGATCTGTGGGCGGAGGCCGTTGCAGGCGCCCGTCAGGGCTGTGGATTTGTGGATCCAGTCGGTGAGGCGTGAGGCTGCAGCGGCCGAGCGGGAGGTCAGGTTCAGTTTGACTGGGGGAATCTTCAGGGGCATCTCCCAGGTTCCCATAAATGTACCCCAGGGGGAAGTCTGCAGGGCAGAGGGAGATGACTTTGATCTGGGGTAGCAGAGCCCAGAGAACTTCCTTTGAGTCAGAGCAATCCTGCTTGCATTGGCATCAAAGGACTGCAACAGCCACATTTGAAGGGAACTGCCCCTAGCAGCTGGCAGCGAGACTCCACTACCCAAAGTTTCCTGCACCCATTGAGAGAACTCCAGCTTGCACCAGCCATGTCTACATACAACTGTAGCTCACCTAGCTTGGTTCTGAGGGGGGCAGGAACAATCCAGGACTCAAGCTACTGCCTCCAGCTCTTTTGCACCAGTTTTCCAAGGTGACTAAGTGCTGGCCAACTGCCCCTTCCTTAATGTGGGGCACAGCCTGAGCTTTCGCCCCCCCCCCCCCGGTTCTGGCATTCTCAGGAGAGGGTTCTGCACTGTGAGTGGGTTTGGGGCCCTATATAGCCATCTGGTCTCCATCACGGGTAGAAAATACTTCCCCACAAAGAGGTCCCTTGAACCCAGACCAGAAGGGGCAAAAAACCTGTGGTGGTGGTGATGGGGGGGGAGGGAGGGCTTTGGCACATCCCTTCCTTTTTCTCATCACACCCCTTCCCAAGCCATCAGTGAATGCTAATGGGGAGGGACATCAGTGTTAACTGATTGAGCTGTAGGTCATGGGGAAGAGGGGGCCCCCTCTGCTGCTCAGTAGAGTTCCCTCTAGCCCTCAATGTGTAGGTCTCATGTACCTGGCAGAGCTTAGATACCATGGTGATGGCACCAGATACTAGGCAGATCGTTATGCTACTTGCTGGGGCTTCCAATGCCAAATCCTTAAAGCTGCTTAAGGAGCCAAACCAGCCCACTCACCTTTGAGCGTGGTACTGAGGGGAGCAGGTGCCCTCGGTCATTGGCTATAAATTGGGTGTAGCCTTCCCGAGCAGAGGGACGCTGAGGATGGAAGGGAAACGATGGTCATTAAGCTGTCCATGGACTGGAAGAACAGAAACAGGGAGGGGGAGAGGAGTGGGACACAGCCGCTCTAGAGCTGGGCTATGGGGGATCAGTTTGGGGCATGCCAGGGAGGGGCTGAACAATGGATGTCTATCACCTGCCTGGGCTGTCACTATTGCTGTGTTTTGGCAAACAGGCTTTCTCAGTTTTGTGTGATTCAGACCTCAAACTGGCCACCTGGCCCACCCTGGTCTGATCCCCGCATACTGGCAAGGGGTATATAGGGGTCTGTTTCCAGGTTACTCTGGCTCCATTGATCTTACTACCATGCCTCTCCATTCGGGTCTCGCTCCTGTTAGAAGCTAACTGCTCCTGGTTACTGCAGAGGACTGTGGGCTAAGATGGTCCGGGGCTGAGGCTCTGTTGTAAGATAGTGCAGCCAGCCACCCTTCCTGCACAGGTGAGGTGGCACGCAGCGCAGTGAGGCCTGCAGGGAGCCTTGGGCCCTGTCTCTGTGAAAGGGGAGTGTAGGCAATGCAGGGTGAGGGCAGAGGGACCCTACCTCCTGGGAGAGCTTGGGTAGGGTCCAGTTTTGCAAATTCCGTGCAGTGAAGGCATCCTCATACTGCAAAAGAGAGAGAGAGGGCAAACCATTAAACAGAGGTAGTATCCCCCTGCCCCACTGCAGATAGTCAGGGAAGCCTGGCCCCACGCTGGCTTCTGGGCGCCAATCAAATAGCCTGGGGTGGCCCATCCCCCACCCCCACCGCCTCCCCTGCCTGCCTAAGGTCTACCCAGCCCATCCTGTTGCACTGACACCCTCCTGCCCTTAGCAGTAGGGGATGGTAGAGAGGTAGGTTCACAAGCCCCCACTCCCACTTGGGGTGCATGCATGCCCCACAAATCAACCCAGAAACACTAACACCACAAGCTTCCAGCATGGCCCTGTGGCCAGGCAGCCAGGCCTGGAGGAAGTAGCTCAGGGGGGAGCCAGGCCAGGGTTAGTTGGCACCAGGGGCCCTGGGCACCGCAGCCCTGCCACCTTGGATGAGTCGCCTCCCTCCCTCTGCCTCAGTTTCCCCTGCTGCAAAGGGGGTGGGCATGATGCCCAATGCCCGGCCATGGGTGGATGGGGATGCCATGGCGATGAGACCCCCAAGCCCTGGTGGGGGGCCCAGGCTGGACCCGTGGGAAGGGGGCAGGTTGGGGGGGCGGAAGCTGAAGGTGGTGGTGGGGAGCATGTGGGAGGCAGAGGCTGGTGGGAGGGGGGCCTGGGTGGGTGCTGGGGGTCGGGACATGTGGGGGGTGCCGGGGGAAACTGGGGGGGTTACGGGGGTGTCCGCCCACCCCCGCGACCCTCACCTGCCCCGCGCTGTAGTTCGTTGCCATGCCGCCGGCGGGCTGCTTCCCGCTCTGTTTACACCCGTTTCCTAGCAACCGCGGGCGGCCGACGCCAGCCAATGGGGAAGAAGCGGCACGGCCGTCCCGCCCTGGAAGCCCACAAAGTCTCGCGTCACCTTCCTAGAGATGAGCCCTTCCTATGGCCCCTCCCCCTGGGACTTGGCCCCGCCCACACACCACGGCGTTCCCAGATTGGCTCCTTGAGAAAGCCCCGCCCTCAGTCATGAGCCCGCCCTTCTGTCTGATGTGCTGACTCCACCTCCTGGCGCTGGGGCCCTACAGGGAAGGGGATAATTAAGGCAGCTGCAATGTTTGAATCTTGTCTCTGATTTGCTGTTACAGTCTGACCTGATCCTATGATTTACAGGTCCCTGCATTAATTTTCCTCCCATTCTGTAAGTTCCCCTCTTCAAAGCATCTGACAAAGTGGGATTTTCTCCCCCAAAAGCTCATGTGAGAAATAAATCTGTTAGTCTTTTATAAAAGTGCCCCAGGTCTCCTTGTCTGTTTTGCTGACCTAGCCTAACACAGCTATCCCTCTGGAATTAATACGTGGGTTCGGCTCCTGGCTGCTGCTGTGAGCTCTCCTCCCTGTTCTGGTAAGGAGCCGGAGGCCTGCGTTGAAGTCACTCATCCCCCACCTGAATAGCTCCAGGGGAGTCGGTAGCTCCGATTTTATAGAGATGGTCCTAACCTTTGAGACGTAGTCTTATAGAGGTGCTGAGTGACCCCATCCCAATTTTCTACACTCTCTAAGGGGTGCCCCTATGCCTGCCTGAAAAATTGCAGCTGGCATGGGGGATGAGGCTGCCTGTGTTGGGGAATTGCACCCATATTGGTGCACATGGGCTGGGTTAGCAGCAATGCTTTTTCTGAACTCTGCATGTTTCAAAGTAAGGTCACGGATCTGGAGCTGGAGAAAAGCCCAGGCTCAGGTTGGTGGGGTGAGGAACCTGCTTGGCAGTTACCAGAGACATGCAGGTCTCATTACACCAAACATCTCATTCATCTGCAGCTGGGCTTCAGAGCTGCCGCTCCTTGACACAATCAACTTGTCTGCCAGTAGCTGACTCTTGAGTGGCAGGTGTCCCAGGCAGCTGACAGTAACAATCAGGAAAAAGGTTGACTCAAGCCCTTAACAGCTGGCCCTCCAACCAAAAAGGAGCAGGAGAGGGCCGGGGCAGGACATGCCCAATTGCTGTAGAGAAGCAGCATTTTAGGATGCAGAGCAACAGTGCCACCCTGTGGTTTATTGGGGCTAACCACAACTGCTAAATTTCTGCCTCCCCCATCCCAGCTGTCTGAACATGTCCCAACATGTTCCAAAGGGGCAGGACTGGCTCCCTGCGGACTGTTGATGTTGGAAGCTAAATCAATGTCCTTGCAGCTGTGCGGCTGTACTGGGTCCAGCCAATGGTCCATGATCTAGCCCAGTATCCTGTCTTCCAACAGTGGCCAATGCCAGGTGCTTCAGAGAGATTGAACAGAACAGGCAAGCATCAAGTGACCCATCCCCTGTCACCTGCTCCCAACTTCTGGCAAAAAGAGGCTAGGGACACTTCCAAACATGGTTTTGTATCCCTAATAGCCATTGATGGACCTCCATGAACTTATCTGCTTCTGTCTGAATGCTATTATCGTCTTGGTCTTCACAGCATCTTCTGGCACAGAGTTCCACAGGTTGCCTGTGTGCTGTGTGAAAAAATACTTCCTTTTGTTGGTTTTAATCCTGCTGCCAGTTCATTTCAAAAGGTGAGTCCAGCTCTTGTGTTAGGAGAAGGAATATATAACACCTCCTTATTTACTTTCTCCACACCCATCATGATTATATAATCCTCTATTATATCCCCTAAACAAACAAGGAGTCTAGTGGCACTTTTAAAGACTAACAAATTTAGTTGTCACACAAGATTTTGTGCGAGAAAAATCCCACTTCGTCAGGTGCTTGAAGATGGAGAAGTACAGGTGAATGGGAGCTAGACTAACACGGCTACCCCTTTGGAACTTATCCATATCCCCTGCTAGACTTGCTGCTGCCACATTCTTGCATGGCTCCAAGTGTACTGCCCGAGGCACACAGCTGCAAGGACTTCAGCTGTATTTAAATAGTGGTTGTCCCATATGCATGACACTGTGCATTCACACAGCAAATCATTTAGCAGGGAAACATCCCATCTCCCTGTCCAGTTCTCCTTCCACCTGTTGTTGGACCATTGCATTGTGGGTCCCAGAACAGTTTCCCAGAGCATGAACTCAAACACCTGATGGACAGTGGGTAGATTCATAAAGGTTCAACGTTTCTGCCATGAAAGCTCCCAACACACATTCTGGGTAGTTTGGGGAGACCTCCATTAAAAGCCAGGCATCCCCCTCTGTCCTCGGCAGATCTCAGCATCTCCTCAGGGATTCATTCCTCCCTGCCTCCCAGATATGTGTCAGCATCTTGCATGAGATCTGCAAAAGCATTCAGCTCCAGATCCACAAAAGTGTTTAGGCATCTGTAAGGCAAGCGGAAGATTTTGTGACAGTCTAACAATAGTGGGCAATGGAGGCCCCCAAACAACTTAAGGGTACTTTGCAAAGTTATGTGGTAAACAAGTAGTTATCTAGTTGTTAGATTGTAGAATTAAGGTAGTGGGAATCAACAACTCAGCAGACAGTCTACGTGACTGGGGAGGGCCTCATCACCCCTTCCCTAAGAAACAATTATAGCCCAGGAGGTCCTTTATGGCTCATTCCCTTACTACAGTGGACTTTGCCATAGGACCTTGGAGGGTGCCTCAGAGGACATCACGCACCTGCTGAAGCCCGCAGTCGCAAAAGAGTCCCCAACTGCTGGTGAGGTTGTAAGCCTGTCTATATTACTTTGTTTTTAACTCTGGGTATATCATTTGTCTGGGTATTAGTTAAGCAATCTGTTAGTTAATAAAACATGTTTTACCTGCTATTTGTATCTCGGTGATTGTTGCTACTGGAATCCTGGACCTGAATCTCATTTGGTAGTAGGGAACACTTGGTGCTGTGAGCAGGATTTCAGAGCAAGAAGCCGATAATATGTTTAGGAAGCATAACAAGGGGAATGATGGAGAAAGCCTGCTCCTAGTTTGTCCTGACACGTCAGCCTGGAGTCGGGTGGCACAAAAGTGGAACCGGGTGATGTCATTTGATGCAGACGTTGGGGATGGGTAACCCCGAGATTTAGAGAAGGTGTTGGAAGCCCTCCCACTGGCCACGGATAAGGGTATCCAACAGACCGGATGGCTTTTCCTGACTGCTCTTAGGGACAGCCAGGAGGGAGAGTGTCGCCTTGAGGCAGAGAACAGGCAACTGCAGGAGGGTTGGAAGCTACTTGAGAACCCCAGCCTCTTTGCTAAATGGGTAGTGAAAGAAGTTGTGTGCCCGTGGGAAGGAACAGTTCTGCAAGGAAAGCAGCAGGATTGGGCCAGCAGTAACCATGTAGTAAAGAGATTAAGAAAAGCTGCTTGGATGGGAGGAGCCCAGAGAGACATTGTGGCAGGAAACAAAGAGAAGAGTGAACATGGGCATGGGACGCATGGGGAATTTAAATCCCTGAGCAGTGCTTCAAATGGTAATATCTAAGCTGATAGAGGTGTCTTTTTGGAAAATAAGCAAGTAATTTAAAAAAAAAGAAAAAAAAGTGAGAAGTACTACAAAGTTTGGAGTGACAGCTGAAAGTTGTAAAAAATGTTATAGGAAAAGAATTCTTGGTTTCTTTGCAGCCATTCTGAAGGAAAAATGGGCCCTTTTCCCAAATGAATGCTCTGTAAATATGTAAATAATTGGAATTAATTGCCTTAGACAGAGAGACAATCTGATTTAAGTTATTTGAATACAGACAATTTAGTCAAAATTACTAAACACCTATGTTCTTTTTCACTGGAACTTAACTGCCTGCAATGTATAATAGAGAATGTAATCTCTATAAATGTGTAAAAACAATTACAGCAGTGCAACGGATGTTGAAAAAGGAATTTGTGTCTGTGTGTCGTGTAAATATGTAAAGTTTTCAGAATCAAAACCAATACTTCTGGTTTGAAAATCTTTTTTTGTTTTGTTCATTTTTTGTAAATAGTGCCGCTAAAAACTGATTTGAATCTTCCCTTCAAAGTTGCAAAACCGATGCACTTTTTGCCAAACACAGGTAAGCTAGTGTTGTTTGGCTTTGTTACTAAGCTCACTACTCTTGAGAGGGAAAATTAGGCAACTGGAGCTACAGGGCAGGACAGCTGTGCAATTGATCTCTTGGAAATGCAGGGAGCAGATGACCAGCTTTTTCCTCTGAGCGCTTTGGAAATATCTTGGAGTCTCTCTGAGGCCATGTGGAGCGAAAGCTTGAGAAATGAACATCAGAACCCTGTTTATGAGATACTAGTTTGGATATTCGGTATATCTTTGAGACAAAGCCCAAATTTAAAATTGGAAATTTGGAAATTACTAAGCAAGCTAGTGTGTGGCCTAATGAAATTTACCTGACTCACGGGCATGGGAAGATTTGGCTAGACTGGGAGCTGTTAGCATGTGAGACACACCTAGCCAGACAATGGACCAGGTTACCAAAGATTCTGGTTTCAAACTTCAGGGAAGACAACCTTATCCTCTGAGGCCATGTACACACTACAGAAATAATCGCGCAACAAGCCTGTTGCGCTTTAAAGGTCACATGGCTTTTGTAGCGCAGAATCGCGTCCACACTGAGCCTCTTGTGATGGAACAGAGCCCTCCCCTGCAATTCGCGATGTCACAAGAAACCCAGTTGAATTGTGCGAACCTATCCCACAGTTCCATCCATCCTGATTTGACGCTAAGAATCCTGGGTAGAAGGAGAGTAGCAGGGAGTAGAAGGAGAGTAGCGCTGAGCACCATGGGTAACGTCTTGGTTTCCCATGGTGAATTCTGTTCCCCTTGTGTCACAAGCAGAGGCGGCTTTTGGGGTAGGCTCAGGGACCAGCTTGGGGGCATGGGGGCCGGCGTGGACCTGTTCGGGGGTCTGGGCTGGCAAAGGGGCTGGCGTGGGGTTGGGGAGCGGGCATGGGGTGGCTCAGGGGCCAGCTCAGGGCGTGGGGCGGCGAGCCGCATGTCCCTGGTCGGGGTCCTGGAACCTGGCATGGGGGCCCGCGGTCCGGTGTGAGGGCTGGCTCTGGGTACGGGGGCTGGCTCGGGGGCCGGCTCAGGGCGCGGGGGCCAGAGGCCAGCATGGGGGCCGGTGCAGCCTGCCTCAGGGACGGGCTTGGGGCTTAAGCCTTGTAGGGGGCCCCACAATGGGCCTTCGCCTAGGGCCCCAGTTGGCCTAAGGCCGCCTCTGGTCACAAGAGTTGCTACTGGCAACTCGCGCCCATTTTCGACAGTAGCACATTGCTTCCCAGAACTCCTTTTTGCAGCAACATGGATCCAGCTCTGATCTCAACTGTCGCCTTCAGAATAATGAATACATCTCAGCTGGTGGCACAGTGTGCGTTCAGCTCTGAATCAGACCAGGATTCGGATGACCCTGGGCTGGTGACTGCCATGCAGAACAACAGCACCGCATTGCTGAGCTCCTTCACAGAGCATCTGCACACGGTGCACCGCCAGTTCTGGTCACAAGAGACAAGCACCGAGTGGTGGGACCGCATCGTTTTGCAGGTGTGGGATGATGACCAGTGGCTACAGAACTTTCAAATGCGGAAAGCCACATTCATGGAACTGTGTGAGGAGCTAGCCCCTGCTCTGCGACTCAAGGACACCAAAATAAGAGCTGCCCTTACCATGGAGAAGCGTGTCGCAATCGCGCTGTGGAAAATGGCGATTCCAGACTGCTACCGCTCGGTCGCGAATCAGTTTGGAGTCGGCAGGTCGACCGTCAGGTTAGCACTTTCACAAGTGTGCAGAGCCATTAATCATGTTCTGCTCCGGAGGACAGTGACATTGGGCAACGTGTGGGAGATCATCGATGGATTCGTGGCCATGGGATTCCCGAACTGTGGAGGGGCAACAGACAGCACGCACATCCCTATTCTCACTCCGGAGCATCTTGCGACTGAGTATATTAATAGGAAGGGCTACTTCTCCATGGTGCTTCAGGCACTGGTGGATCACAGGGGGCGTTTCATGGACATAAATGCGGGGTGGTTGGGTAAAATGCATGATGCTCGCATTTTCCGGAACACGGGCCTGTACCGGAAGTTGCAGGCAGGGACCTTCTTCCCCGATGATAAAATTACTGTTGGGGATGTGGAGATGCCCATAGTCAGGAGACCCAGCCTACCCACTGAAGCCTTGGCTCATGAAGTCCTGTACTGGAAATTTGGATCCCAGCAAGGAGCGCTTCAATTACTGGTTAAGCCGGTGCCGAATGACCGTAGGGTGCGCCTTTGGGCACTTAAAAGGCCACTGGCGCTGTTTGTACGGGAGGCTGGACTTGAATGAGGACAACATTCCAGGCGTCATTGCGGGGTGCTGTGTCCTGAATAACCTCTGTGAAAATAGGGGAGAGAAATTTCCCCTTTCATGGGATGTGGAGGCTGAGCAGCTAGAGTTTGCCTTCCAGCAGCCAGCCACTAGGAGTATCAGGGGGGCACAGCTGAGAGCTGTCCGCATAAGGGAGACACTTAGGGTGCATTTTAGTGATGGGGACTCATAGGACGCATTGCATCACTGTGCAGTAGTGTTCCCACGCACTACTGGGTGCTGATTGCGGGGTGGGGGGGGCGGTGCCGGTGGGCGTGTACTGTACTATGCTCGAATGAGTGAATACTAAACATGCAACAACTAATTTTATTGTGTATCAATAAAGACACTGTGCACAGTTCAAGTGATTCAATTTTATTATTATAAAACATTAAATATTTACAGTAAGCAGTGCCTGCAAAAAAGGCTATAGCTGAATGTAGGTGCATGGCTCAATGCCATAGCTTGGTGCAGGAGTGGATGTAACATTGTACCAGGAGGGTTCCTGGGCTTCAAAGAATTGCTCTGAGGGAGAATGGGGCGTGGGGGACAGAAAGTGTTGCTATGGCTGCAGGGGGGGGTGAGCCTGGAGCAGCTGGGTCTGCAGACCAACCATGGCCTTCAGCAGTTGGTTCTGCTCCTGTAGGATGCTTGAGGGCATCCTTCTGCTTCTGCCTCTTCACATTGTTTTCTTTGCGCTCCTCCCGGCACTCCTGCCTCCATTGTCTAGTCTCTCTTGCTGATGCCTCGTTGGACTGCATCAGCTCCTGGAAGATATCCTCCTTGCTCCTGCGAGGCCTCCTCCTTATCTGTCTCAGCCGGTCAGCTGGCGCAGACCACCGACCGGCGAAGGTCATTTCTAAGGAAAAATGAAACATCATAAGTGGTGCTGTTGTTCTAACTTTGGTTAAGGAGCCGGTAATATGCTCTGCCGCCACATTCCGCTGTGCCCACGGGTCAGGGCATTGCCGGGGACTGAAAGGGCTTTTGCAAAGGGAGGTTCAGGTTGCCGAGACAAGACACACAGCTCCGTGAACTATTTGCAGTGCTCTGGGCGATTAGTTCACATACAGCACTCCCATGGAAGCCGATATCTTGCTGCTTAGAGTGCCTCTGCAAGCCAGAATGCATATCCTGCATGTCACTGGTTTTCAGCCAGGACCGTACGCAGCAGGCTTGTGCGCAGCCATGGTTCCCGCTGTTGTGCTTTGCAACTGGCGAGGGAGAGTATCCCTCTATGGGGGAAGGGAAACAGTTGCTCTCCCATCGAATTTAACTAGGAGGCTGTGGAAGTACATTGAGGACACCTTCAGTGATCTCAATGGAGAGGATTTCTTGACAATTACAGCATGCATTGATGCACTGCTCATGTAATGCGGGGTAGACCCCGCCATCCAAAAAAAAAAAAAAGAAAAAGAAAGGATGAAACTCAAAACGCCTATTTCCCGCCCGCTCTTCATTTGCCCGCAAAGCTTATTCAGCTAGCACAGAAGCCACTTCTGATGAAACTTACCGGAGCTCCCCTCTGCTGCATCCGAAGACAGTATGGAGAAGGAATCTGGGCAGCACGTGTCAGGTGGTGTGGAGAACAGCTCCTGGCTCCCTAGGTCGGCTGCACCACTTTCACCCTCCAAGTCATCCTCCACCTCCACATCCTCGTCGACGAATTGCTCATCACTGTCTGCTCCAGTATCATTTTCATGGGGGGCAGAGGAGGGGTGCCGACGTGTCCACAGGAGCTTTTGGGGTGGTTGTGGGATCCCCGCTCAGGATTGCTTCCAGCTCCTTGTAAAATCGGCATGTAGCCGGTGCTGAGCCAGAGCGCTGGTTTGCCTCTCTGGCTCTGTGGTACGTAATCCGCAACTCCTTCACCTTCGACCTGCACTGAAGAGTGTCTCTCTCGTACCTCTTCTCTGCCATGGCCCGAGAAATCTGGCCAAAAATATTGAAATTCCACCTGCTGCCACATAACTGTATCTGCACAGCAGACTCTCCCCAGAGGCCTATGAGATCAAGCACCTCAGCTGTGGTCCAGACTGGAGCACGTTTGCTGCGTTGAGCCATTGCTCTTGGAGAACACAGCTGCAGCTGCACTCCACCCCAAGCAAACAGGAAGAGTGAAGAATTCAAAAATTCCCGGGAATGATAGGAGGGTGGGTACAATCACGTCACAGCCACAGAGCGCAGAAGGAAGTGCAGAAGGGATGGAATTGGAATTCTGGGACATTTCCGGAGGTTTCATATTGCGCGGCAACCGTAAACACACGAACTATCATGGAACAGCTGTTCCGCAGTAGCCGCTACCAGCCTCGTTTTGGTGGTTTACATGTTGCGCGGTAAGACAGCTGTTACCGCGCAACAACATGGATTTGTGTGTGGACGCTGTGCCTGTTATCGCGCAATAACTTTGGAGTGTGTACAACCCTAAGCTTAGGCCTTATCCTTGCGCTAAGCAGTAATAGCGGTGTGAAACAGCAGCCATAAGCTATGAAGCAGGTGGTCACATCCTCACATTCCTGAAACTACTTCAAAACAAGGTAGTAACAGACTGTTAAAAAGGTGATACTATCCTACTGGTTCTTACCACCACTAGATAAAGAAACAAATTTTTAGCTGCTTAAAAAAAACTTTGCTTAACAACTTTCTCTAAAACGGCCTCACTTAACAATTGTGGCTATAAAAATCTACACTTATTGTTTGGTCTCCATTTTTCTATTGTGTAGCTAAATGATTTCTGTCTAGTTCTTTAATTTTCTGTCTCTTGCATGACTAAGTATCTTAATTTTAATACCAATTTGATTTATTATACCCTCATACATTGCTTTGCGATTTGGGAACTAAATCTAATTCCTTCACGTCAGCGTCAATTGTCTGTGTTAATTGTTTTTCCAACCCTGCAAAGGTTTTGAAATTGAACTCCCCAGGTAACACAATTTCTCAAGGATACTGCCACCTCTCTTTTACATGACACAGTAAATGTAATACACGATGCAGCAACAGTCAGCATATGAGGTGGCAAAGAAAAGGTACAAAATGATTATTCAATTTGGATGTCGACAGAGGATAATGTTAGAGCATGGCTCTGAATTCAATAATAGGTAAAGACTCATTTGTGAGGTTATTTTCACTATTTCTTCAACCACACTAGCAGGTCACAGATAGTTGATGGTGAACATGGTCTTCATTGCCTTGGTGAGTGAGTTTTTTTTTGTGTGTGTGTGTGGTTTTTAAAGTGTACATTGTTGCTGGCAAATATTTGTGAATATCCACCTTATTCTTTTGCAAACACACTGTCAGTTGCCCCATCAATGTCGCTATAAACATTTTTCTTGGTGTCTTCATACTCAATAAAAAATACCCTAACATATCATTCCAGGTAATAATACTAAAAGATGGGATAGTAAACCACAGTAATTATACATAAAAGCAATGGGAAAGGAACATTCCTTTGGACAGGCCTCTATGCAGGTTATGGTGTAACTTATTTTCTTTCAGTTTAACCTGGATATTTGGGAAAAAAAAAAAAAAAAAGAGGATAAACTGTAGCTTCAGCAGCCCATGCCACACACAAACCAAATGGGTTGGCTGAAAACATAACAGATCCATCAAAAGGTAATTTTAGGGGTGGGAAAATTACATTATTAAAGCAAGTAGAATACACCAGGCTAGAAGCTGCAACTTGCTCCAAACCTTCAAAGTAAATTTATTACATTGCAAGTCTTTTCACCACATGACATGTGAAATGAAAAACCTTACACCTTTTGAATGCATATTATCTGTCTCAGTCAAGACTGTATGTTTACTTTTCTCCTCCACAAACTAATCAATTGCACACTGCAGAAGTTGGTTGATGACACCGGGAGTGATTGGGATGAATTTCTCGATGACATTTTACTCTTTTTGCGATCTAAACCAAACATGACACCAAAATAGTCACCCTTTCGACTCCTCTGACTTTGAGGCAACATTTCCAGAGAAAGTCTCACTGTCTGAGTGAACTACCTGGTAAATGTATTTAAATACATTTCGTGTAAATATGTCATTCCAAGTCTTCATTTTACAAATACAGCCCCCTTTCCAATTGGATTCAAAACTACCAAATTCCAATGAACTCAGGGCAGAATACTACAAAGGGGACAGTGACTCCCCTGGGCCAGGCTGATCCCAGCTGGGGGCAGAGGGGAGCTGAGACCCTGATTCCTCCTGCACTGATGACCCCGGGGTCTGAATGCAGCAGCAGCTCCCAGGAGGTTTGATGCTGACCCAAGCCAAGCTCTGTCCCAGGGCAGAGAGTGACTCAGCCCTGTGTGGCTAGGCAGGGGCTGGGGGGCCTGTTTTGCACTGGCATAGCCTGGTGGGGTTCAGGGGCTGTAAGCTACTGAAGCAAAAAGGGACAGTGGCTCTATGGCCACTGGCCAAGCCCATAAAGCAGGGAGGGGAGGGCGCTGGCTGCGACTAGTGTGTCCCCTTGATCCCTGAGGGCCCCAGCTTCACAGAGGAGGCTTGAGGCACCTGAAGATGGGGAGGGAGCTGGCTGAGGACAGGCCTGGGGCTGAGGTGGAGACTCAGGTTGGGAGCAGGGGAGGAGGAGGAGCCTGTTTCCTCTCCCTGTTCTGAGATTTGGGACCTTCCCAGTTCCTACTCTTCATGGGAAGCCAAGGGCAACACCTGTCCTTTACCATCAGGGCCCCAAGGTCCCAGGGCAGAATGGAGGGGGGAGTCCCTTGGTCACAGCTGCGGGGCCAGGTTTTATCCCTGTTAGCCGCTCCCATAGAGACTGTCCCCTACAGAGACTCAGGGCCTCAGGGGGCTGGAGCAGAAGGTGCTGAGTGTGTAATGCTTTTCCTGATTGAATAACTAACTATGGGGGATTGGAGCCCTGTTTGTCACTGGTTGGTGCAGTGTTAGCCACTAGTCTGGGAGAATCGGCTCTCCTTTTCCTGCCTGCCTTGAACTTGGCATTTTCAGGTGGGCTACCCTAGGCAGGGAAGGGTCACAGCTCCAGCTGCTGACAGCCTCTGAACCCCCCTGGGCTGCATTAGTGCAAAACGGGGCCTCCAAACTCTGCCTGGCCAGATAACTGACCCACTCCTGGGCCAAGCTCTGTCTCAGGTCAGCAAGGAACCTCCTGGGAGCTACTGCTCAACTCACAGCTGGGATCATCAGTGCTGGAGGAATCAGGGTCCCAGCTCCCCTCTCTGCCCTACAACACAGATCAGTCAGTCCCCAGCACCGCCCTGCGGCAGCCATCACCGTGGTGGGAGTGCACGGGGCAGGGAGAAGGCAGGGTCCCCGGCCAGCAAGGACCGGGACAGGTGGGTCCCTTCACACACAACCTGGAGAAAGGCGAAAGAGGGAGTCCGGTCCCTTTGCAGACTCCCAGGAAGGGAGCGGGGATCCCACTAATCTGGGCCTGGGGCACCAGGCAGAGTCTCTTGTCCGCCCTGTCCCTGCACCCGGTGATTGTCCCTGTGACATCCCAGCGATTGGGCTGGGGCTTTCCTCCCTGGGTCACTCACAGCTCTCGGGGGTGGCAATAAATCCTCTTACCGCCCCCCCCACGCCCTGCCTGGACGCTGGAAGCGGGGCGTGGGGTCTCTCCAGCCTCCTGCGTCCCGCTCCCCGCTCGGGGGCTGCTCAGCCACGGATTCGCCCTGCGCTGTGCACCCCGAGCCGGGCTGGGAACCCAGCTGTCCGGGCTGCCTCCTCCTCCAGCAGCGCTGGCCCCGCCCCGGGCAGGACGGAGGAGTGGACGAGTCGTGGGTGCCGGGCTGATCGCACACCCCGGCTGAGGGAGTGTCTCCTCCAGGGCTTCCTCCTGAGATGATCCGAGATCGACCAGCCCAGGCTCTTCCGCAGAAGATCGTCCCCCCTCCCCAGCCTGCAAGGTAAGGGGCTCTTCCCACCTCCCTCCCTGGGAGAGATGGGGCAGCTGGGATTGGATTTGGGGGCAGAATGTCCCCGGCCCCGCAGCTATGGGGGCAGGGGGAGAGGCAGGTGGAAAGTGAAAGTGAGGGCGGATTGGAGGAGGGAGAGTCTCTTGGTGCTGCGGCCTTCTGGGGCGTCAGGAAATAAGGGTGCTCTGGCCAGGCAGCCCCTGGCTTGAAGTGGGTCCCATCATATCCAGGGGTTGGCAGTGTGGTTCCATAGCCCCCTCCTGCAAATGGCTCCAGCTCCCCCGCGCCTCTGCTTTGGGCTTTTCTGCCCTACCGGGAGGAATCGGAGCTTTTGGCAAGAGCTCGGCCCTGGACCCTTATTCCCCAGAAGGTGTCCAGTTCAGCCCCCTCCCTCCCCAGGGTTCTCGTCAGGGGCCCAGATCTACACCCAGCCAGGACACAAACAGCTGGAGCCACGTGTCTGGGCCAGGGTTGGCTCTGGCCTTTGGAACAGGAAGGCTACAGTGTCTGCACAGCTGGGGAAAATAGCCCTGTGAATGATCAGCCGTTGTCACTGCTCTGAGCTTTTGGGGCAGGGGAGGGTTTGAAGGGCTAGCCAGTTATCATACCTGTGGGGCCAACCTGCATCAGGTAAGGGGTTAAAAGGGAGACCCAGTGGAACCTGCCTGGCCTTGAAGCCAGGGCCATGAAGGGCAGAGCCCTGATCAGATACAAAATTTGTATCCACACCTGATCTGCAAAAGTGACCTGTGACTGTAAAGCAGAGAAGTGCAGATTGGCAGGGTTTTGAGGGAGGGCGCAGGTCAGTAGCTGGCATCTGGAGAAATTGGGACACTTCTGTCTAAATTTTACTTCCCAATCAATTCCTCTGATAATTTTCCTTAATTTTGGAAGATTATTTTCTTTGAACCACCATGTGTACGTAATACTAAATGAGGCTGCCCTCTGCCCATGAGGAACACAATTAACCTCCAGTCATTCATTCATTTTTATCTGTCATAAAAAGGTCCAAAATACCACTCTTTTAGCTTAGGTACCTTTTGGGTTAAAAGAATCCCCCATCTATAATTTGTAGAATCTAATACTGTTTTACAGTTGGCTGCATGAGACCTCTAGCGTATGTCTTCTGAAATTGAAATCTGGGTGAAGACAGAGTTTCTCCTCCACCTCTCAATGACTCTCTGCCATACACACAGTTTCTCTGCAGCTGTTTTGTTCCCACCCTTAAACAAACCATTTTCTCAGCTCACCCTTTGCCATGCTGGTTTTGAGACCCTCTCCTCCCAGAGGACAGACAGTCCTGCTTCTTACAGCTTTCTGTCTCAACTACCTCCTTACCTCCAGCCAGCCTTGTTCCCCTTTATCTCTCTGGAGCTCCCCTGACCTGTTCCAGCTCCAGGTGCAGCTGTTCTCCCTTAATTTCCCATATAAGGAGGGTCTGTTTTGGCACAGGGGAACTGGATCTGCTTTAATCACAGAGGCTACCACCTTGTGATAGACCTCCTTGCTTTTCAGAGAAATCTGCCTCTTTGACAGCTGGATCTTTTCCTGACCTGGGGTACCCTTCTTATCCCAGGTCTTCCACTCCAAGCAGCCCTCCCCCCCCCCAGGAGCACTTCCAACCTTCCCCCCTATCAAAACAAAACATTCCCCAGTACATGACACACAAACAGCCCATATAAATGCACATATATCAAAGAGGGCTCCCCACAGGTGCTGCACAGTCCTGTGTGCCAGGCTTACAATTTATTCTGTCACCCGCCTAGTCTAGGGCGACCTGCTCTTCATCTCAGGGTTTGTGAGAGCTCTGCACACAGGGTCTCTGATCCACCTTCGAGCTCATGGTGCATTAGGGTCAGGAGGCCTCCTGTCTCCTAGGAGGCTTGATGGCCCCTGGGAAGTCAGTGGCAGAATTCCTGTGGATTTCATGTAGACTAGGATTTCACTTATAAAGGGATAAGAACAAATGTTGGGAATGTGTCCGCTGGAGACAGAAGTGACTTTCCCTGCCTCTGTATGATAGACCTTTTCCTTTCCCTAGATTTACCAGGGACGCAACAGCTCGGAGTGAACGAAATGGCTTCCAACCCACGGCCTGCAGTGAGCGAAGGTGAGCGTGACTGATGGGCTCCTTTCATCTTGAACCAAGCCGCACTGCTCCTGCATAGAGCTCAGCGCCACCCCTAGAGCCCTGTCTCTTTTCTGCCAGAACCTCCTGGGAGAGGCTAGGATTGGAATAGTGAAATAGTGATGAAAGGCTAACATCTGTGCTCCTGCACCATTGCTGTCAGCACCTTCTGCAGGGAGAGGTTGGGAGTGCAGTTGTGAGCTATGTCACAGCCAGTGCTCCTATATTAGTCCTGAAAATGCAACCTTCTAATAAAGGCTGTAGTTGGGATGTGTCATATCAGGATGCAAGTTACCAGTGAATGGGTATGAGCCATCTCAGGCTATAAGTGCCATACTGTCTAAGTGCTGGTCTTCTCCACAGGTGACATTGAAGCCTTCAGAAACCACATGCATAATTTTACATCTGGGGACCTGAAGAAACTGATTGAGCATTTCTGCCCAGACTTGGTCTATGTCATTGAGAACGACATTCTCACCGTGGTGCAGGAACTCACCAGTAGACACGTCATCACTGCTCAGCAGGCTCAGGTATGGCTCCGCTTATTGAATAATGGCAAGGTAGGCTAGTGCGGTCCAAACTAAATTCTAAAGACCTGTGGAGACCTCCTCTGGCATCAGGGCAATGGAGTTTGTGTATATAGTCAGAGAATACTAGAAGATGAGGGTTGGGTGGCTCCAACCTAACAACTCCCACATAACTTGAGATCATTGCTCCTTGACCTGGCATCTACCGCCACGGAGAACAGCCTACCTCCAGCCCACCCTGAAACCCCTCTTTAGGTAATTGAAGGCCACTATCAAATCCCCCCTCGTTCTTTTCTTCTGCAGACTAAACAAGTCCAGTTCCCTCAACTTCTCCTCATAAGTCATATGTCCCAGCCCCCTCTGTTGGACTCTCTTCAACTTGTCCACATCCTTCCTGTAATGGGGAGCCCGATGCTGGACACAGTAACCTCACTAGCGCTGAACAGAGGGGAATAATTGCATCCCTTGCTCTGCTGCCAATGCATCTACTAATGCAGCCTAATATGCCGTTAACCTTCTTGGCAATAAGGTCGCACTGTTGATTCCTATCCAGCTTCTTGTCCGCTATAACCCCCCAGTCCTTTTCTGCAGAACTGCTACTACCCCGCGGTCCCCAGCCTGTAGCAATGCCTGGGATTCTTCCATTCCAGTTGTCCTTGTTGAACCTCATCAGACTTTTTTTGGCCCAGTCCTCCAACTTGTCTAGGTCATTCTGTATCCTATCCATACCCTCCAGGGAATCCACCACTCCCCCTAGCTTAGTGTCATCAGGGCTGGATTAACCAGCCTTGAGGCCTCAGGCTGCCCACCACTGCCCTCCCCTCCCCTCCGAGTCCCCATCCCTCCATCACCATGAGCCTATTGCAGGCCACTATTTAGGGGGGCCATGACCTTAGGGTGCTCCTGCCCCAGCCCCACGCTGGCCAGTCTGCCCCTGGGGGAGGGGCTGGCTGACACATGGTCTGGCCTCCACTGCAGCCCCCCAGGGCCATGGGCTGCCCCTCCCCTGAGGGCAAACCAGCTGACCCAGGGGTGGGGCAGAGGCGTGGAGCCTGTCCTCTGGCCCCTGTGCCCCAACCCCATCTCCTGCGTGGGCAGGGCAGAGGCCCTCCAAGCCCTGTCGACATTGAGCAGGGGGGAGGGAGGGGGGGGAGGCAGATCAGGCAGGGTTCTTAGAGGCTGGAGCCCAGGGCCCCTCTTTAGGCCAGGGCTTCAGCACCTGCAGCTGCTGCATTAATCCAGCCCTTAGTGTCATCTGCAACTAGCCTCTCTGCTGGCACCAGTGAGGGACCAGAGGACTTCCTGGTTCAGGTCCTGGAGGAACCAGCTAGGGACCATGCTCCTCTTGACCTGCTGCTCACAAGCAGGAAAGAATAGGTATGGGAAGTAAAAGTGGTGGAGGAAGTAGAAGTGGATGGCAATCTGGAGTGACTATGATATGGTTGAGTTCAGGACCCTGACAACAGGAAGAAAGGAGAGCAGCAGAATATGGACCCTGACTTCAGAAAAGCAATCTTTGACTCCCTCAGGGAACTGATGGGCAGAATCCCCTGGGAGTCTAATATGAGGGGGAAAGGAATTCAAGAGAGCTGGCTATGTTTAAAAGAAACCCTATTGAGGGCACAGAAAGAAACAATCCCGATGTGCAGAAAGAATACAAATGTGACAGGTGATTAGCATGGCTTAACAGAGAAATCTTTGGTCAGCTTGAGCACAGAAAGGAAATAGCAGAAAGTGGGCGCTTGGACACATGACTAGGGCAGCATATAAAAATATTCTCCAAGCATGCCTGGGTAACAGGAAGGCCAAAGCACAATTGGAGTTGTAGCTAGCAAGGGAGAAGATCAGGGAACATATGGGCCCCTTCTGAATCGGGGAGGCAACCTAATGACAGATGATGTAAGCAGTGGGTTTTCAACCAGTGTGCCATGAGAATTGTCCAAATGTGCCGTGAAATTTTGTACAAAGGTAATGAAAATCAATGTAAAACAAAGGTTGTTTCATCTTAAACAATATTCTATCCAACCAAAATTACAGTTCATAAAGCTTGTGAAAATTAATCATCAAATTTAAAGTGAGGTATCGGTCTTTCAGTTCTAAAATGGGAACATTATAAAGGCAGGTGGCCAAAGGATAAAATTGAGATGATGTGTTTTTTTTCTGGCAGATTTGAAACATTAATGCATTTGATCCTTCTTTAGCTTGTTGTATGCGCTATGTTGCAAACTCTCTGTAAGACCATAACCATAGTAAATGTGACATTTCTGAGCAATCAGTTCAGCTGAAAAAAGTGGGTGTGCCGTGGAATGGTTTGTCTCATTGAAGTGTGCTCTGTTACTGAAAAGGTTGGGAACCGCTGATGTAAAAAAAGCTGAAGTACTCGATGGTTTTTTTGCCTCTGTCTTCACAGACAATGTCAGCTCCCAAACTACTTCACTGAGCAGCAAAGAATGGGGAGGAAGTGAGCAGCCCTCATTGGCGAAAAAAGGTTCAGGACTATTTAGAAACGTTGGACGTGCACAAGTCCAGAGGCCGGGTGCAATGCATCCAAGGGTGCTGAGGGAATTGGCTGATGTGATTGTAGAGAGATTGGCCATTATCTTTGAAAATTCATGGCCATTGGGAGAGGTCCCAGATGATTGGAAAAAGGCAACTATGGTGCCCATCTTTAAAAAAAAGAAAAAGTAGGAACCAGGGAAATATAAACTAGTCAGCCTCTTCTCAATCTCTGGAAAAATCATGGACCAGGTTCTCAAGGAATCCATTTTGAAGCACTTGGGGAGAGGAAAGTGATCAGGAAGAGTCAACATGAATTCACCAAGGGCAAGTCATGCCTGACCAACTTGATTGCCTTTTATTATGAGATGGCTGGCTATGTGGATGTGGGGAACGTGTTGTAAATATTTTGACTTTAGCAAAGCTTTTGATACGGTCGTTCGCAGTGTTCTTGCCAGCAAGTAAAAGAAGTATGGGTTGGATGGATGGACTGTAAGGTGGACAGAAAGCTGGCTAGATCATCAGGCTCAATGGGTAGTGATCAATGGCTCAGTATCTAGTTGGCAGCTGGTATCAAGTGAAGTGTCGCAGGGGTCGGTCCTGGGGCTGGTTTTGTTCAACATCTTCATTAATGATCTGGAGGATGGGGTGGATGCACCCTCAGCAAGTTTTTGGATGACACTAGATGGAGGAGAGTGTTCGATATGCTGGAGGGTAGGGATAGGATGCAGAGCGGTCTAGACAAAACCTTTTCACTAGAAGAGTGGTGAAGCACTGGAATGGGTTATCTAGATAGGTGGTGGAATGGCCATTCTTATTGGTTTTTAAGGCCTGGCTTGGCAAAGCCCTTGCTGAGGTGATTTAGTTGGTGTTGGTCCTGCTTTGAGCAGGGGGTTGGACTAGATACCTCCTGAGGTCAACCTCTCAACCTTCATTTTTAGGTTTCTATAATTATAGGGTACGTCTACATTAGCAATTTAGGTCGACTTAAGGACTCTTAAGTCGACCTAAATTACTCCCTGTCTACACCTGACTTTCATTAAGTCAACTTGAGAAATTCCTTAAGTGAACTTAATAACAATCGCCCATTAGGTTGACTTAAGCCTTACATCAACTCCTTAAGTCGACTTAAGGATGGTGTGGACGGGGAGTAACCGTTAAGTCGACTTTATTAAGTCGACTTAAGGCCAGTTAAGTTGACTTAACAAAGTGGACTAAGTTGACTTAGTCCACTTTGTTAAGTTGACTTAATAAAGTTGACTTTAAGTCGATCTTATTAAGTCGAATTAACAAAGTTGACTTAACTTTTTCTAGTGTAGACATACCCATAAGGTCCATGGAGCTATAACAACAGGTATCAGAAACTGTAGATCATGAACAAAGGTATATATAGAGGAGATCTGCCATTAGTTCATACGCTCATTGTAATTCATGGTTAATTGTAATCGCTCTCTCACACTCATACACTCTGTAAGAATGATACTTGTCTCTGGCCTTTTCTGGGAACAGAAGTCCAGAAGAGCCCCCAGTCTGCATTGATCTGGGTTGTACAAGCAATGAGGAGCTCTCCATGAACCCAGATCTCTGCCACAATGAAGCTCCACCACTTTTACTTTTCCACCAGCTCACTTTGCCTTGGCAGAGCCTTTCGCTGCCCTTCTGCCCACGCACCAGTTACTGAGTTGGTTACTTTTAAGAAGTGGTCCATGGCCTTGGGGTGTTCTGCCACCCTTCTGGTTTCATTCTAGCAGCTACACCCCATTCTGCCTTTGCAGACAGGTTCTGACTCTTCCTCCTCTTGTGTCCTTCTGTGGTTTAGGATTACTGTGCCTGGGAGAAGAACCATGACTCAGCCAGTGCCGCGGAGAAGCTGGTGGGTGACATTTTGACTACGAGCCAGGCCACAGGGCTGGGTTTCTGGACATGTCTGTTTGCTCTGAAGAGCAGGTGGGCTCACCCCAATCTCCACGGGATGCTGGATGAAATAGTTTGGAACGGTAATGGGCCCATGGCACAGTGTGAGGGGAACTGGGGAATTGTATGAATCAGAGAGCAGAGAGCTGGGCACAAGCAGGGGGAGAGAGGGATCTGTGCAGAAGAGGGATGGATAGGGCAGCTGTAGATAGAGCTGGGCAGAGGGCAGCTCCAACATCGCAGTGTTGGGCACGAAAAGAGAACAGCTGTGTCCTGATCTCATGTCTGCAGAAGGCTAGGAGCTGGTTTTACCTCTCTACCATGGTACAGCTGAAACAAGAGTTATTTGTAATAGATACAAAAGGGGGACTCAGCATTGTCACAGATGTTAAATACAGAGGTAAACGAAGGTCTCCGGACAGTGAAAAGAGATGATATGAAGGCCATATTTGTAACAATAATCCATGATGGCTAACAGCTCACTTTCTATTTAGGTCAAAACCTGATTCAGGAAAATCTCCTGAACCAACATGGACACACTTTTGACGCTGTTCTGAAAGGTACTGTGATGGCATTAAGCTGTATGTAACTGTAGTAATGTTTCATCCCTCTTCATGCCAATGAATGGCTCCACCACACCATAGAGCAATGGTTCTCAACATTTTTTCTGTCGCGACACACTTGACAGATGATGTTCCCCTGTGTGACACACCACAATCTGCCGCTGGTGGTGGTGTTTGAGAGGTTGCCGCCCTCTGGAAGATGCAGCACTCTGGGACCTGGGTAGGGGCAGAGTCAAGCCAGTGCAGGCTGGTGCCCTGTTGGTCTGGCTCAGTGGGGCTGGGTTTATTTTTGTGGGCCCAGCCCAGGATTTTTGGGTTGTAGTCCCTAAGTCCTTTTACTCATCTAGCCCTGGCTGCTGCCTGTGTTGCGCAGGAGGAGAGGGCTGCTGAGGACAGGAGAGAGCAGCCCCAAGCTGGTTCCAACCTGAGCTGCCGATTTTCTGTGACACACATCCCGGCTCTTTGCGACACACCTTTGTGTCCTAACACAGTGGTTGAGAACTGCTGCCTTAGAGGCGCTGATCTGTACTGGGGTTGGGACAGAACTGCATGATTCCGACTGCTCTTGAGTGGGGCACAGTCTGAGGAAATGCGCTGTGAGCCCAGCCATCTCTGCATGCAGAGCAGAGTCAGGGTCCCACCTCCTCCCCCGCTCTCTAGGGTGTCCTGTGTTCCAAAGAGTGATAGGAAGGTGTGGACAGCAGGAGGGAGAAGCTGGATTTCTGCTCTGGGAATCGCAGGGAATGCAGTTGTGTCCAGCTGGTGTAGAGGTAGGAAGGTTTCTTACAGCCTTTCCTCCTTGGGCAAACACAGAACAGCTGATCTCAAACTGGCCCAGCCTGTATTGAATTGCACTGGAATCCACTGGGCATCTCAGCGTGAATGCTGTAGCTTCTGTGCTGTCTTTCAGCTGCACCTGCTGCAGTTGCACTTCCATGGATCCTTATTTTGTGGGGACACGGACCCAGCTTGACCAGGACACGTGACGCTGCCCTGCTGGATCTCAGTGCAAAGTTCAGTGCAAACAGGAAGATACTTATGATCTGACTCAGCAAAGGAAAGGGCAGAAGGAACACAGAGAGTGAGTTCAGAATAGCTGCATATCTGTCCAGGCCTCAGCCTGGAATCTGGTTGTAGTACAAATTAGAAGGGATGTGTCTCTATCAGGCCTCTGCTCGTTATCACTCAAGGTGCGAATGGTGATGAGAAGAAATAGGAAAGAAAGACAGAAATATGACAGGGTTGTCAGAGAAAGGGCTGGCTGGGTTCACACAGTGCCTGTCTCATCACATTTTTTCCTTACAGATTGCCAGAAAGAGCACAAAACCAAACTCCGCGATCTCACAAAGATGCTGACAGAAAACAAGGCCCCAGG
>VOCT01037157.1:0-15155 GCA_007922175.1 Pelusios castaneus
TGTGTGCTCAGCTCAAAGGCTTGAGTAGGAAGAAGCAGCTCCTTGTTCTCTGTCTGCTGGAATCTTCCAGGCAAACCCCTGCTCTTCCTTTGCTGGGATCCTTGCTCTTCAGCCAGCTTCCTGCTTAGGCACCACTCATTTATATAGAGAGTTCCAAAGGGGTAGCCGTGTTAGTCTATTGTAGAAAGACAACAGAGTCTTGCGGCACTTTTAAAGACTAACAGATTTATTAATCGCATGAGCTTTCATGGGAGAAAATCCCACTTTGTCAGACGCTTTGAAGATAGGAAAGTTACAGAGTGGGAGGAAATTAAATGCAGGGGAGTGTATGACATAGCATCAGGTCAGGCTGTAACAGCAAATCAAAGTAGGTGTTAGGATTCAAAACAGTGGGGAACAGCACATAGAGGAGCGGGGAGGTCAATTCACTTGATGTAATGCGAGAAAAATCCATAGTCCCTGTTTAACCCCAAGGCAACTGAGTCAAATTGGCAAATTTTTTCCTCACCTCATTCTGTACTTACTGTGACTGGGACATGCCCCACCCATTATTGTTAGTATCAGGAATAAATAAAGATCAATAGACATAGCAGGCTGGAAATTCCTTTACTTGACTTTATTCAGTATTTCCAGAGAGAACTGCAAGAAGACAAACAGGTTTTTCTCAAGTACTAGCCAGTCTCCCATTTATCACTATGACAACCCCAAATACCCCAGTACCTGAGACACCACAATTATGAGTCAAATGATTTCTGCACAGATAGGAGAAGAGCAGAGATTCCATCCAGCAGCCATGGCCTCAGCAACTCCTGTACAGGAAATCCAGGAGGAAACCAAATGTTCTGTCTGCCTGGAATATCTGAGAGTATGTCTACACTAGCAATTTAGGTCGATTTAAGGATACTTAAGTCGACCTCAATTACTCCATGTCCACACTGGACCTTCATTAAGTCGACTTAAGAAATTCATTAAGTCGACATAATGAAAGCTTAAGTCAACTTAATAACTGTCTTTCTACAATAGACTAACACAGCTACCCCTTTGGAATACCCCTTTTTAGGTTGACTTAAGCCTTAAGTTGATTTCTTAAGTCGACTTAATGCCAGTGTGGACAGTGTGGACTTTAAGTTGGCTTAACTTTTCCTAGTGTAGGCATACCCTGAGAGACTCAGTGACCATACACTGTGAGGATAACTTTCTGCCAATCCTGCATCATTCAGCACTGGGAAACGTGGGACAAGCTGCTCAATGGCTCTTTGTGCTGCCCCCAAGTGCGGAGCCCCAATCCAGAAAGGGGATTTTCGAAATAACCAACAGTGGGCAAATATAGTGAAAAAAATCAAAGAACTGGATTTCAAACAAAGAAAAGGGAATCTGTGTCAGAGACGCCACAGAGATCTGGATCTATTCTGTGAGGAGGACAGGGAAGCCGTGTGTGTAGTTTGTTGGAGATCCCCAGAGCACAGTTCTCACTTGGTGGCTGCCCAGAAGTATGAGGCAGGAAACTCTGGATCCAGCTTAATTCAAGCCTTTTCTTTTCCGACTAAGGCTACGGCTACACTACAGAACTGACAGTGGTACAGCTGCGCTGTGGCAGTGTTGTTAGTGCGGATGCTGTAAGCCGAAGGTGACTAATTACTCCAGTCCCCCCCCAAGCCGTGGCTCTCCGGCAGACATACGCTGTCACACTGGCCCGAAGGTCATGTAATTGTCATCACTCAAGTGAGTGGTTTATTCTCACACTGGAGACACAGAACTGACACCAATCTAAGCTGTCGTGTGGACATAGTTAGAATCTCAAAGAGCCACAGAATCTTCCACTGTCCCAGGGTTTTTTCCTTGGTCTCTGGTTCCATCTAAATCTCTCCCCTGCAGGCTCTTTCCTCTGAGCGAGTGCAGGGAGCCCCGGCCACTGGAGCTGCCCAGCCTGTCAGCCCTGCACTGTTCTGTAGGAAGAAGTGGGTGCTAGAGCTCTGTGTGAGGCGCTTTCCTGACTCACAGGGTGACGCAAGAGGTGCCAAGTATGGAAGGAATGATCTGCTCCCACCACACCCCTGACAGCCCAGGCACGGCCAGCAGGGCATCCACAGTCCTCATGGACCCAGCAGCCCTCACTCTGCTGCATGGGACATATATACAGGTGTGGATTGAAGCCCTGGTACTCTGGGCTCTTCCCAGGGACACCTCTCAGGAGTCCCATGATTAAAATCAGGTTTTATAATAAAAAATCCACAACCAAAGAGAATTTTCTAGCCCAAGTGACTTAAGAGAAAAGTTTTGAGAATGTGACCCAAGTGTCAGCGAGACAGTGACGTGTGCCTGAGTCTGCAGAGAGCCTGAGTCAACAGCTCTGAGAGGAGGGAACTGCCCTGCGGATCTCAGTGGGAGGTTCACTCCAAGATCTACCTCTTCGGGGTCCTCATCCACCTCTCCCCAGCTGGGGACTCTTCGTGCTTGGCAGGTGAAATTAAAGACAGTGGGCCTAGCTCCTCATTCCAAGGAAAGAGACATGATACTCCAATCTGTGCTGGCAGCTTGCAATCTAGGAAGATGAGCAGAGGCAGCTTTTAGTGTAGGCAAAGCAGGTGCATGCCTAGGGCCCCAAGCAACAAGCGGCCCCATCGCCTGCTTCACCTACCCCTTATCTTAGCTGGAGAAGACAGCCCTGGAAACACGAACCGATCAGGGCCAATGCAGCACCATGGAAACCGAGGCCCGTATCCAGAATAAGACTTGGTGGTGTTGTACGGCAAGTTGTGGTGCCCAGAAAAATCGCCGCAACACCCAGGTTCCCTATAGAAGGCCTGGGGAGAAACAGGACCTTACAATGTGGTTCAGGAAAGACAGGCTGGACACGGAGCTACCTAGGACACCTAATAGGGGATGGAGATGCACATCTGTGTCCTAGAGCCAGGGTGTCGCTGCCCCCCAAATAGTCTGGGGTCCGGGACCTGATCTGTCCCGGAGAGGGCCTGATCCATCCAGGGGAGGGCCTTGTAGAAAGTGGGTTTAGATAATGGGAACTTATATTATTAGGGGTAACTAGTGTTCGGAGCAGCCGTTAGTAAGTATAGGCCCAAACCTGAACCAGTTTTCAAAGGCCTTAGCATAACAGCTCACATGAACCTATGCCAAGAACTCAGACGTCACCTAACGAGCACCTGAAGCCCTAACGAGCACCTGCAGCCCTAACGAGCACCCTAACGAGCCTCGAATACCCAACAAGGTTGCAATGACCTCTCGGAATAGAGCTCCCTGATAGCTCCCTGACAGCTAACTCCCTAATAGATAGCAATATTGCCAAGATGATCGATGGCAATGTTGCAAAGACTGTGGGAACCTCTGTAAAAACAGGAGGGGCACAGGGGGCTAAAGCTCTATAAATATCAGCTCTGGAGACACTGAGGCAGACAGCAGGCTGGACAGATTCAAGACGCCCTGTGACTCCGGTCACGATAGCCAGTGGGGTCTGTCCATAGCCAAGGGCACGGTAGAGTCAAAGCATGGGCTCTATCTGTAGCCAGAGAAAGGTCAGGTCCTGGTCTTAAAGGTGACTGGACTGGCATGTTGGCCCGAGCTCATCAGAGAAAGGTCAGCACCTGATCACCGACGGTGGCGAAACTGACACGTTGGTAAGGAGTTCGGTGAGTATTAAGAAATCACCAATAGGCCTCGGTGAACCCTGGTTCAAAAGTAGCTACAGGTATATGAGTAACAGGTATATGAGTAACAGGTATATAAGTAATTGAAACAGTAAATTTAGCACCCTGAGTCCTGGTGTAAGGACAGAAGTAGTTTAGCACCCTGGTCCCCGAGGGTACGAGGGGATAGGTATAAGGTTAGGGAACAAGCAGTTTAGCACCCCAGCCTGGGAGTACAGGTAGATAGCCTGCCATCCCCTTTGAAGTTAGGGGCACCCCTTTGTTGCTAGGGGCAAGTGCAGGGTAATAAGAATAGCTTTAGTAATAAAACCTTAAATGGGCATTTATTTTTATCTTTAAGACCTGCTGCAGCACAATAACATAATAGGTTAACGGTAAAGTAGTGAACCTAACAGTCAAAAAGTATTTACTAAAAAGAGAAAAAGTCCTTAAGCCTCATTGTACTTATGATGATTAACAATAAATATATTTTACTTATAATCCTTCTGATTCCTTTCATACTTTTCCTATTATTGTTAATCTTCCTTACCCCTCTGCCCCCCTTACTTCTTTCCTTATGGGAACAGTCTTCAATTCCTTTAATGTTTGTCTGGGTTGTCGGCTGGATCGGTTCAACCCTCTATTATTTGACCCCCCCGACCACTAATGTACATGTCAGTGCCTCCCCCCTTCCATCAGACCAAGGCCGGGCTATTATCCCGGTGGACAAAGAACCTGTCGTCGGCCCGCACCCCTCGATGAATAGCACCCCGAGGGGGGATGTTAAACAGTGTAGCGGCTTATAGGCCTGACGTCTTCTGGGAGTGGAGACCTGCTCCATCCCCTGGGGGTTGGATCCGGCTGGCAGTGGCCAGGCCCTGGATCCACAGCCCCAAAAGGAACTGGTTCATGCTGCTGCAGCCAGGTGGGCCCCAGATCTTTAGCCCCAGTGGGGGCAAGATCCGCCAGCAGCAACGGGCCCTGGATCCCCAGCCTAATGCTTGGCCCTGGTGGGGACGAACAGAGGCTGGCGGGGACCTGGGACCTGAGGATTGGTACTGGAACTTGGGGCACGTGCCCCACGGACCCAGCGCCAGCTCTTCCTACAACCTGCACCCATCAAGGAGTTTGGGAGCTAAGTCTGGGCTGCAGGGAAGTGTGTGACTCTGCTAGACATCCACAGCTGGGAACCTGTTCCTGGAGACCAGTAGGTTGGGCACCTGAGCTGTGTCTTGCAGGAAATGCAGGGGTAAGGGTGTGTGTGTGTGTGATGCTGCTTTAATATCACGAGGGCCCAGGCTGCTAGAGTTCTGGCTAAGACAGCTTCCTGTTCACAGCTGGACATTTCTCCGCGCTGTCAAATCCACACGATTACTCGGCTGCCATGGGCTTGGCTGAGACTCATGGGATGTGCTGCTTTTGAAAAAAAAAAAAAAAAGAAAGAAAAAATGACACACACACGCTTGTTTGGAGTGGAGAAGAAATTTCTCTCCACTCATCTTTATAGACTGCAAACTCTTTGGGGCAGATATGTCAGCTGCCAGCACAGATCTGAGTATCTTGTGTCTCTTTCCTTGGAACAGGGAGCTGGGCCTGCTGTCTTTTTTCTACCTGCCGTGCACACAGATCCCCCAGCTGGGGAGAAGTGGATGAGGACCCCAAAGAGGTAGATCTTGGAGTGAACCCTCCACTGCCATCTATGGAGCAGTGTCCTCCTCTCAGAGCTGTTGGTTCAGGCTCTCTGCAGACTCAAGCACACGTCGCTGGATGACCAACCCTTGGTCACACTTTCCAGCCATTCTTTTCAGGCACATGGGCTAGAAAGTTACTCTTTGGTTGCTGTATTTTTTTTTATTATGAGACCTAAGGGTCTGTTTAATCACGGGACCCCAGCTATGTGTTGCTAAGGAAGAGCACATAGAACCTGTACTTAAACTCATGTCTGTATCTATGTTCCATGGAGCAGAGTGAGGGCTGCTGGGTCTATGAGGAATGTGAATGCCCTGTTGGCCGTGCCTGGGCCATCGGGGATGTGCTGGGAGCAGCTCGTTCCTTCCATACTTGGCTTGAAGAAGAGGGATGTTCTCCGAAGAAAGCTCATGCGACAAGGTAAATTCAAACAGATCTGGAGGGCGATTGCTAGCCTAGCTCTAGTGAATAAGATGTTTAGATTCACACAGTGGACTAGGGTGGCTGGAGCAGAGAAGGAAGATTAATGGAAATTACAGTGGTACAGGGAAGGAGTGGTAAACTGAGGCACCACCGAATTTGCTCCTGGCAGCAGGTTTCTCAGCCCTCCACTGCCAAGTGCCACTGCAGAGCACACCGCTGCTCTCAGTCGCCCCTCAGGGCTCCAGCACGAGAAACTGACGTTTGCCAAGGCAGGAGCAGCACTTCTGGGGTGTGGCAGAGGGTCATGTGCCAACCCCTGAATCTACAGTTCCGTGCAGACCAGGCTTATGAGGGGTTTCCCTGGAGCTGACTGAAATCACAGTGGCTGTGGGATTAGTTGGCAGCTGTGTGTGCAGGAGAAAGCCAAGTTAAGCCACCGTGTGATCCTGGCAGGAAACGGAGATGGAGCTTGCTCCAGGGATAGGATTCCTGGAAAGGCAGACGGGGTTTCTGAGTAGGGAAATAGGCAGCTGCTGTTTGTTTCTCCTGGGCCCAGGACACAGGAACGTGTGGACATTGTTTGTAAATAATAACAACTACATCCAAAAATGCCTGACTCGAGCAATCAATTTCTCCTCCCAGTTGAAGAATCTAGCAAGGCCCATATACTGGCTGGCTAACTGCTGAGGTCAAAGGAGCAATGGTACGACCCGAGTCAGGATCTCGACCTACGGCAGCTAATGCCTTGGTGGGAAATATATGCCGGGAGTTGCTCAGTAAAGAGCCGGTGTAGAGGAGCAGATGGCTGCTCAGCATCTCTGGCTTTTTGAGCTGACCAGGCCTCACTGTACCTTCGCTCTGAGCTGATGTTCCTCCCCAGAGCCAGACAAACCCACATATGGATTGGCTGGAGAAAAACAAGGGGAAGAGACTGGGGCAGCTGGAAGGGGAATTGTTACTTTTCCTTTTGTGTGTGGAGCTGTACGAAGTTGGAACCAGAATCTACTTTCCAGCTCTGAGCTGTCCTTGTGAAGGGCTGGGCTGGAACCTTGAGACTGTAAAGTCATAAAGCTTAGAAGATTTGTCATAAAAACATCCTGCCACCAGCAGCTACCGCACACACAGGCACTTTATTGGTGCTTGATAGGTCCGGCCGTGTGCAGGGAGGGGAACGTCACACCCCAACTCCCCCAATGCCCTCCACCCACAGAATTCCTCCTGACCAGTTACACTGAGGGGAAACCACCCCTTGTCCTGTCTAAACACACAGTGACTGAGAGAGAGAAACCCGCACCCAATGGGACAGATGCCCAGAGACTGTCAGAGCTCGTCCAATCCCAATAACACCTCCCTGCAGCCACTGTAATTGCTGAAGGGCAGAAGAAATGTGAAGAACAGATTTTGTATCTCTTTAGCCACCTCTGAATAAATTCAATACCCCTGGGAACAAAGAATTAGCACCATGTATTCAGCCACCTCCCGCAGAGCTCAGCTGAGGAATTCCTGATTTACGTGGATATAGACTCCACAAGAGACAGAGCACAGGCTGGATAGCGACATAGCACAGGAAAACCCCAGCTCCCATCCCAGGGTCTTGCCGGGATATTCCCTGTTGGTGCTGAAGGGACACAGACAAGTAGGGAAGCAAACCCACCACTCTCCCCACAACAACTGAGGCTGGGAAATTAAAACACAGGAAGGAAGGAAGGAAGGAAGGAAGGAAGGAAGGAATATTGTCTTGTTCGCTTTACTGTAATGTAATTTACTGTGAATACTGCCATATTGGAAAGGAGCTAAGCAGGAGATTCAATGCCCAGCCATGGAAAAGACACACAGATTTTGGGAACATTTTTTTTAGTGACCCTAAAATGACAACACAGTGAAATCCATGAATTACACTCTCACCTTCAGTGATGGTTTATAAATCTCTGTTCTTTTGTGTTTCCTTTTCTCTCCCCTTTTTCTTTGACACTGTTGCTTTTACTCAGCATTATTTTAGCCCTCGTTTCCCATGCCTGTTTACTGCTCTCTGTCTCTACTATTCTCCTGATCCCTGTCCCAGATCGTCCCCCTCATGTTTTCTATCTTCCTCTGAGTTTATCCTTTTCCCTCTCACTACCTGTGGCTGGGTCCCCTCTTCAGCGTGTTTCTTCACAGTGTTTCCACAGCTATTTTACATCCTTTCTCCAGGACTCTCCGGCTATTTGGTTTTACTTTATCTTTCCCTTTTCTTTCCTCTATTCGCTCTGGTCCATCTCACCCTGGCCCCAGTGACTGGGGGTGGATCAGAGTCCCTCCAGGGTCATACAGACCAGGGGTGTATGAAGCAGGAGAGGCTGATCTCAGGGGCCAAGGCAGGAGGATGTTCCTCTTTCCTCCTCCTCCCTTGTTGTCTCAGGGACACAGTCGGAGGTGGGTGTTTCTGTCCCACCACAACCAGAGCCAGGGTCGGATTCTCTCCCTGGGGACAGAGCCTGGCGGGAAAGTGAAGATCAGGGCCTCGTCACCAGCATCGAAAAATGTCACCTGCCCCCGGTCACAGTCCAGACACACCCAGATCCTGCTGGGGACCCGGCTCTGGGGCAGTGGGGTCACAGGGGAGGTGAGAGCCCGGAACTTACCCCCCCATCGCCCCACAGCCCAGATCCCCTCCTCAGGGCTATGGCTGATCCCTCCTTTCCTCCGCACAGACTGTCTGGCCACCCCCACAGCCCAGATTTGCCCACCCCCCACCTCCACCTCCCAGCAATGTCTCCCCGAGGTGAATCCCTCACGGCCCAGCACACAGGGCTCAGTGTCAAATCTCTCAGGGTTGTTGGGCAGATTCTGCCGTGTGTTTCTCCGTCTCACACGTTTCCCATCCTCAGACAGGACGAGTTGGGGATGAGCCGTGTCTGGGTCCAGAGTCACAGTCACTAGGGGGAGAATCAGAGCGTTAGGGGCAGAGCTCAGCCCCGGGGGAGGCTGGAATTAGGGGCGTCGCTGGCCCTGGGCACACCAGGAACCAGAAGGAGCACTGAGCTTGGCCTGCCTGGATGAGAGCGAGATGTGGAGCGTGGAGTCTCTCGGGGGGAAATGTCAGGCCAGGCGCGGGGGCCTATGACCCAAATCTCTTTTTTTAGAGCAATGCTCCTGGCTGGGACTGTTTCTTCCACTCCAGCAGCTCTGCTCTGGCTGGGACACTCCTGGGCACTGGGAGCTGTCTCTGCCCTGGGCACCTGAGGCCGAGCAGAGCCATCACTGCCCCTCCTCAGCCTGTTTCTCATTCCCTCCTAGAGGCTCCAGCTCCCGCTCCCCCCGCTGGGGCTGCTCCATTCCCTGCAGCAGAGACACAGCCAGGGAGGGGACAGAAGCCTGTAGAGAGGGGGGAGCAGAAAAGGCAGGTACCAGCTGGAAACCCTTTAGGGAGGCTCCTGCCCCTAATGCAGCCTCAGCTTTCAGGCCAGGGACAGAGAAGACCCAACATTTGGACAGAGAAATAAAACCCAGATAGTCGGGGTTGGCATTGGGTGGGGGGAGCCCGTCCCCAGACCAGAGAGAAGGGAGGGGCCGAGCACCAGAGGGCCAACATTTCCTCAATCCAGGGAGCAGGGAGCAGCTCCAGGGGGAGCCCAGCCCTGCCCAGAGGAAAGGGGGGGCGCTTGAGAAGAGCGATGGGAAGACCCGTGCATCGGCATAAAGGAGAGGGATGTGTCAGCCCTCAGGGCAGAGAACTCTGGGCGGGGGCTGCTCCACGTGACGGGTTCTGTCACCAGCTGGGCAGGAGTAAAGGACCCAGGGTGGTGTCAGGATTCATTTCACAATGGGCCTCCTTAGCCTGTCGTGGGTTTATTTCAGGGCTGGGTCTGTCATGGCCGGGGTGGGGCTGGGTTTTAACTGCATCAACAATGTCACGAAAATATTCTCAGGGGAATATTAGGATATGAAAAATAATCTTCACCAGAAAACTCACCCTGTGGGAATGATCCTGGGGATATCTGTACTTTTTCCTCCAGTGCAGACCGCAGAGTGTCTGGAGGGGGAAAGGAGAAAAGAGATGAAATTTCAGGGTTTTCTCATTATAACACATTCCCACTCTTTTCTATACGTATATCAGTTAACAGTGTTTTCATCAGGACAGAGAGACAGACAGAGGCCCAAAGACACACACGGGGATTTAATAGAAACTAATCTGCAACCACCTGTTTCCTCTCTCCTTCAGGCATCTCCCACCAATGGAATCAACACCCCTGATACCTCACAACCATCCCAGGCCAGACAGTCTGTAAGAGACTCACTTTTTCCTCCCACCTTTCAGGCTCCAGTGGGTTTGTTTCCTTCCTTTATTGTCTTTTGTGATAACCAAGAGTCCCAGACCCAGATCACACAGACACTGACATAAAATAACTTTCCCCACTTTGGTCCCTGTGACACTAACGGGATGTTAAGAAAATCCAGACTTGACTTGTAAGCTGTTGGGTCTCTTTGCTCAGCCTCTCCACAGGCAGGAGAGCAATGGGGCCTCATCCTCCAGAGGCAGGAATGTGAATAATAAGAAAATCAGTTTATCAGTGTGGGAACTGAGCCAGGGGAAGGTTGGCTCAATGGGCCAGATTCCCCCTGTGCTGGCAGGAGAGAGGGGAGGTGATTTGCGACTCTGCTGTCCAGTGGCTGCAGGGGCCGGTGCAGACCTTGGCCCAGGCTGAGGAAGTTCTGAAGCCAGCCAGTGTCACATCCCTTCTCCAATGACCTCCATGTTTCCTGGCCAGCGTGCAGACTGTCCCAGGCCCTGCTTTAAACTGCCCACATTCCTCTGTCCCTCATCCATCCCGATGTCTTCCACCCTGCCCTCACCGACCCTCCATTCCCAGATCTCCCAGGGACACTCCTAGTGATTGTAGCACCTGAGTGGGCCGCACCAGAGCTCCTGTGCTGGAGGTTTCCTCACACTCTGTGAAGGGCTTTCTCCTTCCCCTCAGCCTGTTTGGGGGAGCAGCCACATGGAACCAGAGCCCAGCGATGGAGGGGCCCAGCTTTAACAAGTGGCCTTTAAATTAGGGTCTAGATTTGAGTGTCGCCATTAGGCACCTGGGCCTGGTTCTCAGGGTGGGTTGGGCAACTGTAGCCGTGGATGCTGCACAGCCCTGGGACCCTGGAATCATAATATTGGGAATCAAAGGTGACGAGGGTTGGCTGGGACCTCAGGAGGAGTCTGATCCATCTACCAGTGATCTAGTCCCACACATTGCTCAAAGCAGGACCAACCCCCACTCAATCAGAACAGTCAGGGCTTTGTCGAGCCAGGTGTTAAGGGCTATGTCTACCCTGGCAAGATAGGTCAACTTAAGGAGATTTTAGTCGACCTAACTTAGTCCACACCAGGCTTTCATTAGGTCAACTTATGAAAATCCAGATGTCGACCTAATGAAAGCTTAGGTTGACTTAATAAGAACCACCAGTTAGGTTGACCTAACCCTTAGGTCGACTCCTTAGGTCATCCTAAACACAGTTTGGCTGCTTAAGCCCACTTTATTAGGTCGACCTAAGTCCCCATTCAGGGAAACCGCTTTGTTAAGTCGACCTAACTTTTTATAGTGTAGACATAGCCAAAATGCCTTACAATGGAACCGGGCCTTAAAAAGGACATTCCACCACCTCCCAGGTAACCCGTTCCAGTGCTTCACCACCACCCTAGTGAGTAAGATTTTCCTAATATCCAACCTCAACCTCCCCCACTGCAACTTGAAACCATTGCTCCTAGTTCTGACCTCTGCCACCCATGAGAACAGCCTCAGTCTGTCCTCCCTGGAACCCCCTTCAGGTAGTGGAAAGCTGCTAACAAACCCTCCTCACTCTTCTATAGATTAAATAAATCTAGTTCTCTCAGCCTCATCTCATAAAACATGTCCTTCAGCCGTCTAATCATGTTCCTCGCCCTCCACTGGCTTCCCTCCATTTTGTCCATACTCCTTCTGTAGTGAGGGCCCAAAATTGGACACAGTACCTGAGATGTGGCCTCACTAGTGACAAATACAGGGGAGTGATCCCTTCCCTCCATCTGCTGGCAATCCTCCTACTAATGCTCCCAATACGCAGATCGCCTTCTTAGTAATAAGGACACACTATTGACTCATCTCCAGCTTCTTCTCCACTGTTACCCCAACAACCTTTTTTGCAGAGCTGTTGCCCGGCCAGTCGGTCCCTGTCTGTAGCAGGGCCTGGGATTCTTCCGTTCTAAGAGCAGGACCCTGTCCTTGGCCTTGCTGAACATCGTGAGAGTTCTTTTGGCCCAATGCTCCAACTCGTCTACGTCTGCATCTTATCCCTTCCCTCCAGAGTATCTACCGCTCCCCCAGCTTCCTCTCATCTGCAAACTCGCTGAGTTTGCTTGGTCTAAGGGAAATGGTGGCTTGAGTGACCTTTGTATTAAGTGTCGTGTTCATATCTTTCTGTGTGGTAAAAAGATATTTTGATCACATGGGGTGTTAACAGACACCCAAAATGTCCTGACAAGGAGCAGTTAGCAAAATCCCAAATCCCCTATGTTATGTGGAGACAAGCGTTAACGTGACCTATGCACAATACGTGGTAATTGACCAAGCAGAAAAAAGAACCATAAGATGAAACTATCCAGAGGCATAGCCTGTTAGTCTGTGTACAGCAAAAACAACGAGAGTCCTGTGGCACCTTAATAATTAACACATTTCTTCAGGCTTAAGCTTTGGTGGGCTTCAAGCCATGTTGTCCGATGCAGGGATCGATTTGCAAACTTGACCCAATCAGGCTGGGTCTGAACAGGGATTAGTAATGGTTAACACCTTACAAAAAGTGATTGTCCCTGTTCACACATTCTCCCCTTCCAATCACCTGGAGTGAATGGGCCTCATCCACCCCAACTGAACTGACTTTGCTGGCACTTGCCCTCCTTCACCCCGGCCTCTGTATACACCTCTCAACTCTACTTTCCTCTGCATGCATCTGACAAAGGTATTTTCCATGTGTGTTGTGTGAGTTATAGAAGATACTTAATACTCACAACATGCCAAGATGATTGGAAAAGAACTAATAAATGTATCACTTGGCTGTGTATTATAATATGTCAGATAGTGTAAGGGACTGATGGAGCTTCATCAGTGAAACCCACCATGACCACCAGTGCCCCAGGAGAAGGTCACTGGCCAGTACATCTGTCTGTCTGTCCGTCATTTCTTACTTTAATAGTAACTGCATCCCTTTGGGGCAAAGAAAGGTTTGAATTTATCCACTGGACAGACTTGAACCCTGTGTGATATTCTCACACAACAATTAAATAGAAGCATCATTAAATTATGAACCAATTGGCCAGAGTCTTTCTCCTCCCATAATCTCCTCCCTTCTCTACACAAGAACGGGAAATTGACCAATCGTAGGTCAACCTACATCCAACACAGTAATTACTGTGGGGGTGAATATCCCTGCTGTCCTCTTTGAGTCAGTGATGTGTCCTCACCAACAGTCTCTCGACTGACCTAAGGGGGATGTGTGAGGGCTGAGACACCGGCCCCTCGGCTCCACTGGCAGCTACTTTATGGACCCACAGGTCCTTTCCCAGTACCTTTGAATGTCCTCACAGTCTCTATTAGAGCGACAGTTTTCTGGGAGACATCGCTGAGTTCCTTTTCTAGTCCAGGAGAGCTCTCCTTCGGCCGCTGGAACTTCCCCTTCTCACACCTGGAGAGAAACAATTTCACGTGGTTATATTTCACTTAGTGACACTTTTTAAGTTCTTCCTAATGATTCACTTCTCTAATGGGCCTGGAGTTAGCATTTCCCTACTTCTCCCAGCCACTGAGAAAGTGCAACACAGGCCATGGCCGTGCAACCTTCTCTTTGAGATATATCATGTTCTTCAACAGTGTCCTGGACAGATCAGCTCTGGGGAAAAAGGTGGAATTGAGTCTCTGTGTCCAGTTTCCTCCTTGGCCTCTGTGCTCTGGAGGATAGAGCCCTGTGTGGGGACATATAGAAGATATCCAGGGCCATCCAGGAAGCCAGCCTAAGGGAGAGATGTAGGCACAGAGTCTGGCCTCTGGGCTGGCCCACTCTATTCCTCCTCTGCGCTGGGTGGGGGCCAGAGGCCCCCCAGGATAATTGGCCCTAGACCCTGCCTTTCCCCAACACTCCCTCCTCTCCCCACTCCCTAGGCTGGGCCCTGCCATATCCAAGGATCTGCTGGGCTCTACTGATGGACAGAAGGGTCCCATGTTAATTATTGTAGAAATCTGCTACTAGGAACTAAACTGGTACAGCAACTTCCCTGTCCCCAGCTTATTCCAAACATCCTCACAGAGAAAAGAGTTTTGATCACCACTGCCCTGGGCTGCATGGTAACAACCCCCCAGGAGGCCTATATTCCCATCCCCATAATAAGGAGGCAGCCAGTCCCCCAGGATGTAACATCTCTTCAAAATGTTGTAGGTCAGTCTTTCCCACTGAATGGATAATTCCAGAGTTTTCTAGAAAAGGCTGAGAAACCCAGGAGGAAATTCATCATGGAGAATTTTATCCAAAATGTGACTTCCCACACTTTTTGCTGTAGAGGTTTGGGGAGATACAATGCTAACATCATCTTTAAGCTTTCTCAGAATTGTGATTTGTGAGGGAGAGATACAGTGAGCCACGTACCTGCTCAATGTGCTTCTGACACCCTAGAGGAGAGAGAGAAAAAAGAATTTCAATCCTAATCTGACATCCACAGGAAAATCCACGGATGGGATATTGCGAAGGTGGAGAAAAGAGGCCAGGCCTGACCCCAGGACTATGGATTCATTGAGCTAATGGGGCTTTTCCATCTCTAGTATCAAAGGCTATGTCTACACTTCCAAGCTAGGTCGACATAAGGAGGCTTACGTCGACCTAACTTAGTCCCTGTCCACACCAGGCTTTCATTAAGTCGACTTAAGAAATTCCTTACATCAACTTAATGAAAGCTTAGGTTGACTTAATAAGAACCGCCGGTTAGGTCGAACTAACCCTTAAGTCAACTCCTTAGGTCCACCTAAGCACAGTGTGGATGCTTAAGTCCACTTTCTTAGGTCGACCTAAGGGCAGTTAGGTCGACTTACTAAGTCCCCATTCAGGGAAACCACTTCGTTAAGTCGACCTAACTGTTTGTAGTGTGGACATGGCCAAAGTGCCTGAGACTCTGCAAAGGACCGTACTCTTTCACATGTCAGGAATTCACCCATTGAGTTACACTGAGATCTCTGACTGCTGGACTCCTGTGCCCATATTTTTGGAGCTGTCCTGTCTCTGTGCTGGGGTCTCAAGTGTTTCTAACTCAGTCTCACCTGCAGGAATTCACTTGTTGGCTTCTGACACTTCCGTTCCACCTCATTGATCAGCTTACTGAGACGGGAAATTTCCTCAGAAAGTGTGGTGATA
>ML686047.1:0-15814 GCA_007922175.1 Pelusios castaneus
AATGAGAATGTGATGTGAGACGGTACCAAATGCCTTACTAAAGTCTAAATATACCACACAAACTATTTAATGGAATGTCTAAGTGATGGCTCATTAATCCAGTAGGTAATAGTAGTTAAAGGAGGGAGTAGCCCCTATGAAGATCCCTGATGCACCGAGATAATATCATCGATGCCACCTTTATGAAGAGATTCCTAGGATAACAGTGATTGTGATCTTATTAAATTTAAATGAGCTATCAAGCAATACTTATGAGCTGAGAACTTTTGTTCCCATTGCACCCTCACAAATATTATTTCAACACAAAGTGAGAGACAAGGACTATAATCTTACAAAGGGTAGTTCAGCACCAACAAAATAAAGTCTGATCCAGGTAGAGACCGCATGGCAACACCATTACTATGAACACAACAGCTATTGTAATGAAAATTGAGGATGCGTTCCCCGGGCCGAAGAGAGTTGAATTTCCCTTCTTCATCCACTGTCTCGTATTTCCCCTTTTCTACATGTGTTTAAGTCAGTTGAGAATTTTTTTCTGAACTAAATTTGCATATTTCACACTCAGGTGATGCTGCCCTGTAGTCCTGGGCCCATATAAATGTTCCATGTCAGTGGTTACCGTTTGCTGATCTGCATCAGGCCAGTCAGACATCACAATGGTCTCACCAACTCAGCTTATCTGGCTGTTAGTGCTCTGGACCCACGGTAAGAATCAAATGAAGGGGGCATGGGATGATTTAAACTATAGTCTATCATGGGAAACCTTAACAGCTCTAGGATTGGGCTATGGAAATCCATAAACAGTTAGTGGCAATCACTTCTGAAACATTTGTCTCTTTTAATTGGAGCAGAGAGGGAAAAGCATGAAACAGCCATCTCAAATGTAATGTTAAAGCATTATCAGAAGATGAATTATCATACATATGTAAAGAGGGCCAGGAGAAAATTGACAAAATCAAAGTATTGGTTTTTTTGATTGACTATATATCTATAAATATAGGCACGCGTGCATACATGCACACGCACACGCACACGCACACACACGGGGGAAAGAAAGACTATAGTTGTACATACTAATTTATATTCTGTTTTTTCATTCAGACTCCAGTGCGGACATTGTGATGACTCAGACTCCCGAATCCCTGGCAGTGTCTCCTGGAGACACGGTCACCATCCGCTGCAAAGCCAGTTCAACCCTCAGCATTGGTAGCAATCACTACTTAAACTGGTACCAACAGAAATCAGGACAAGCTCCGAAGCTCCTCATCTATCTCGCTTCTAACCTGCAATCAGGGGTCCCAAACCGGTTCAGCGGCAGTGGGTCTGGCACCGACTACACTCTCACCATCAGCAGGGTCGAAGCTGAAGACGCTGGAGATTATTACTGTCAACAAGGCTATAGTACCCCTCTCACACAGTGATACAGACCAATACAAAAACTCCCCCATCTTGTTCTTTTCAGGTCACAGCTGCTTCCTGTACCTAGTGTAACTGCTACACTAGACTTCAGAGTTTGAAAAGTCTTTCAGCACCTCCCTCTTCTCCCACTACTACTGCTAACACTGTGAACTCTTTCCCCAACCAATCCCCACTTGTAGCACAACCGTCGACCCAGAGCCCAGCAGCCAATGTCCCAGCCTTGCAGGTCAGCTTCTTGCTGGAGGGGAAATCAGCGATGTGGAGGGTGAGTAACCCAATCGTAACTTCTTAGATTCACACATATACACCACACCTGGAGAGTGACAATGACAAGCGATACACATGGAAACCCATCTCTCAGCAATCTATCCCAACACTAACCTCTGTCTTCCTAAAAGTACATATCTGCTCACACATTAAAAACAACAACTTGAAAGAATGTGTATAACAGCACCACTTAGTTACTCTGCTATAACACTGAGATGGTACAACATATCGCTGCCTCTCAGCCTTTCCAGACTATTGCACCCCTTTCAGGAATCTGATTTGTCTTGTGCACCACCAAGTTTCACCCCACTTAAAAGCTACTTGCTTACAAACTCAGACATAAAATTCCAAAGAGTCACACCACACTATTACTGGAATTTGCTCACTGTCTCATTACCACAGAACTATAAAATAAATCAATTGGAATATAAATATTTTACTTACATTTCAGTGTATAGCATTGACAATCACTGCCATATAATATCCCGCCAGACAAATTAGCCTCTAAAGACATTTCTTTCCATCAAGAAGTGTTTTTTGTAGCAGATGAATTGGGAGCCATTTTTTTCCTGCACCAACTATTTTCTTATTCTATTTTCCAAAACAGTTCTTTTCTTACTGTCCTGTGAAACCTGTCTGAACAATTCAGGATAAAACCAGATTGTCTTCCCAGTGCTTTATTGGCAGTATCAACAGGTGGACAGGCTTGGAGTAGAAGACGAAGCTCTTGGCTTTTCCCAGCATTCCTTGGAGGAAGGGAAGATCACAGCAACATGGGGCTTTGAAGGAGAAACTGGGGAGTTGTCAGGTTCACAAGTGAGCCAATATAGGAAGATGCAGAACAACATATTTCCTCCTTTGTCTAAGTCTGTGGTTCCCAATCCTTCTGGTTCAGGAGTCACAGATATTTTTACAATCCTGAAGGACCACCAGTCCCTGCCAGAAACCTTCCGCCCCCTCCACTGCAGCCACACAAAAGGAATTCAATGAGGACCTCCTTGACAAGCTCCTGTCCCCCCTGGCTGCGGCCGGGATCCTGCACCCATCTTGTGTCCCCAAAGCAAGATGCTCCGCCTAGGTCCTTACTCAGTTGCTCCCTTCTGCTGCCAGCAGAAGCGGAGTGGTGGACCACTTTGAAAGATTCTGGGGGCTACAGGTTGGGAACCAGTGGTCGAAGCACACTTGACATACTTTTAGACTGGGGACAGTGGTGGAGGATTGAAGATTCATCTGGTTTTACTCAAACTGATACTCAGCATTGGAGGCATTGGAAGCTTTGGCTCTCCTGAGCCTCATCCAATGGGGTGGTCAGCATCCAGACCCCTGAAGAAAGGACAGGGACATTGACAGGCTCTAGTGGGAACCTGCTAACTGCATCATGTGGTTGCTCTGCAGACCCTTTTGCTAAAGGGCCAGGCCATTCCCAACTCTAACTTTACGCAACCTAATACGACAAACGCTGCAACACCAGAACCAACTTCCCTGGGATTTACACCCCTGGAATCTAACGGGGCTTTGCTGCCTTGTTCAATGCCGCAGCAATCTTCAAGGTATGCTAGGACTAAATCATAGTATTAGTTTAAGGGATTGACACATGGTTCAACTAACTGCCTTGGCACCTCCTGCTGGAGAATCAGCTCTCAGCTAGGCAGACGCCCCTCTCTGCAGTGTCTCAGTCTCCATCCTGGTTCCACTGCACCCTCCTTCTCATGACTCTCCCTCCAGCTGAGTCAATCTGTGTTGCCCCCTTCTGAGGGATTCTGTAGTCCATTCCACCCACTTCCCACTATGGCCGCCGCAACCTTGTCAACACTGCAGTGGTAAGCAGGGAAGCAGGAGAGGGGGATACACCCAGGACCACCCATTACTCTGGATCCTGGCCCAGGAATCCTGTGTGTGTGGCAACCCTTTTGTGACATGTCCCCACAATTGCTCCTTGGATTTCTCTAGGCCACTTCGCAGCAATCCCAGCACCTTCTCTGCCCTTGCACCAGGGCTCCCAGCTCTCCTGAGTTCCAGCTGTCAGCCACTGCTCTGTCCAGGGTGCTGACTGCACTCCCTCTTCAAGCCGCTGGGAGTCAGTGTCCTTTGTGTACTTTGCTGCTCCCTTTTATAACAGCCTCCTGGGCTGACACTGGCTGCCACACAGCCCCTTCCTATTGCCTACCTATTGCCCCGTCTCTTAAAGGAAAGGTCGCATGCCACATGTCACATGCACCTCTCAGAAGACGAACGTGAGAAGCTCTATCTTTTGCATTAAAATAAGAAATGAGCTCAAATTTGGACAACTTTCAAAATCTGGAATTGTGCAAAGGAATTGTGGAAAGGTGCAGACACAGCAAAGAAACAATTCACAGTGCCCCCACCACCACCCACCACCCAAGATGGTGGAGACATGGGACAACACCGACCGGCTGTGTTAGGAGCTGCAGGCATCTGGCCCAGCCCTGTGTCTCCCCATCTCCTGGAGCTAGGAGGGAGGCAGGACATTGGCATCGACCATCTAGCCATCTAGCACACTGCCTGGCTACGCTTGTGCTGGTACGTCAGTGTAAACGAGAAGACACGGTGCTCAGCACCTTGGGCATGATCTAAAAACCACTGGAGTCAATGGAAAGAGTCCGACTGACAATCAGTGGACTTTAGATAAAGCCTTAACTGGCCTCCTCAGGGTTCAGCCATGTTTGAACACACTCACTCGCAATCCCCCTCTCCTTTCTTGGCCAGAAAGAACACCCTGTGGCATTGCTGTGAGGCGAACGTTCGTGTTACAGTACTACTAACGGGGACGTGACCAGGAACTATAAGCTGAGAACATTTTATCCCACTCAAGCTGACAAGCAACATGTCAGTCCACAGAGAAAGAGAGCTATTCAGGGCCAGTGGGGATGAACTTGCCTCTTTGAGCTGTCCAGGGCCCCTTCTCTTTTTCTTCATGTGTATCGATGACACACATTTTCATCAGACCCAACTTTGCATATTTTCCTGCTTTGGTGAGCAGTTATAAATGTTCTCTGTCTGTCGTTATGGCTTGTTCCTCAATATCCAGCCAGTCAGACGTAGCAACATGATCTCACAGGTTCAGCTCATCTGGCTCTTGGTGCTCTGGATCCAGGGTAAGGATCAACTGAGGGGGAATGGTCCAAATTAACGTTATTATTTATTATTTGCATTGCAATAGCCCCAAGAGGACCTAATTGGGAATCATGGCACTTTTGTTCTAAGAACTGTACAGACATGTTATGAAGAGATGGTCTCTCTCCTAAAGAGATTACAGATTGAGCCAGTAACAAAGTTTATATCCAGAGAGGCTAAATATCAAACAATACTCTTTCTCTGAAGTTAGTGATGCTCTCTGATGAATGTTTCTCTTATGTAAACTGCCATTAAATAAAAAAACATACAAGAAAGCTGTGAGCAATAGGGGAAGGGATTGAAAATGAAAGAATGTAATCTTTAGTATCATGGCCAAGTGGTAAGATACAGTGATTACATAAAGATGCCAATGAGAATCTTGAAATAGTCACAGCATTGTTCAGTTTGACTGACAATGTATTAAATGGCATTTTATTCCCAATTCCAGACTCCAGCGGGGACATTGTGATGACCCAGACTCCAGAATCCTTGTCAGTGTCTCCAGGAGAGAGAGTCACCATCAACTGCAAAGCCAGTTCCAGCCTTACTTTCTTAGACGATGACTACCTTGCCTGGTATCAGCAGAAAATGGGACAAGCTCCTAAACTACTCATCTATGGGGCTTCGACCCGCGCCTCTGGGGTCCCAGACCGGTTCAGCGGCAGTGGATCTGGAACCGATTTCACTCTCACAATCAGCAGGGTTGAAGCTGCAGACGCTGGAGATTATTACTGCCAGCAGTATTACAGTACCCCTCTCACACAGTGATACAGACCAATACAAAAACTCTCCCATCTTGTTCCTTTCATTGTCACAGCTGTTTCCTATACCTAGTGTAACTGCTACACTAGACTTCAGAGTTTGAAAAGTCTTTCAGCACCTCCCTCTGCTCCCACTACTACTGCTAACACTGTGAACTCTTTCCCCAACCAATCCCCACTTGTAGCACAACCGTCGACCCAGAGCCGAGCAGCCAATGTCCCAGCCTTGCAGGTCAGCTTCTTGCTGGAGGGGAAATCAGCGATGTGGAGGGTGAGTAACCCAATCGTAATTTCTTAGATTCACACATATACACCACACCTGGGAGAGAGACATTGACAAGCGATATGCAGGGAAACCCTTCTCTCAGAAATCTATCCCAACACCAACCTCCAGTCACTAGACTGAAAAACTACTTCAAGGATTCACTCTAATCAGACACCACGGCAGAGAAAGTCTCCTGCTTCTCAGACAGCTCCCTTTCCTCACATTCCTGAACAACCAAAAACACCACCACCATGGAATGTCTTCCTAAAACTACATATCCGCTCACATATTAAAAACAGCAACTTGAAAGAATGAGTGTCACCATCAACTGCAAAGCCAGTTCAAGCCTTACTTACTCAGGCAATGACTACTTAGCCTGGTATCAGCAGAAAAAGGGAGAAACTTCTAAGCTACTCATCTATTTGGCTTCGACCCGCGACCCTGGGGTCCCAGCCCTGTTCAGCGGCAGCAGGGTTGAAGCTGAAGATGCTGGAGATTATCATTGTCAGCAGTACCGCAGCTGGCCTCTCACAGTGATACAGACCAGTACAGAAACCTCCCCACCTCGTTCCTTTCAGTCTAACAGCTGCTTCCTCTACATAACTGCTACACTAGATTTTGGACAGCATTTTAATCAGCCTTTCCACACGAGGCAGAGTCCTTTATCAATGGCTGGTGCTTCTCTAATACTATGGCCTCTTTTCCAATAAGCATCCCACCACTAAAACAGTGATGGACCTCTGCCAAGCAATAAATGTCCTGGACTTGTAGGTCAGCTTCTCCATAGAGCAGAAATCAGTGATGTGCAGTCGGAGGATTCGAAGCATACTTTGTTTTCTTTATATATCAACACCTGCTCTGAAACAGGGGATCCCAAACAGCATGCAGTCAAACCCCCTTTCAGGAATTTCATCCCAACATTAAATGTCCATATGCCAGGGAGCGAATCTGCCTCAAGTATTTACTCTAAACAGAGACCAAGACAAAGAGCAACCTCCCCTGCTATTCACAAAGCTCCCTTTCCTAAAAACCCAGCATAATCACAATGAAGAACAACACAGTATATCTTCCCAAAACTGAACATTTGCTCGCACCCTAAGAAAAACAAACTTGGAAGGTTGTGTCACACCACCACCTGGTGACACAATTACTGTAAAGCAGACTCTCCTGCCAGAAACATTTGCTGCTAGAGACATTTCTTTCAACAGAGAAGTTCTTTGCTGCAACAGCGGCAGCAACTGAATGAGGGGAACATTTTTCTCCTGTATAAATGGTTTTACTCTCCAGTTCCCCAAAATAATTCTTACTTGCTTCTCAATCTGAGCATTTCAGGTTAAAATAAACATAGCCCTCCCACTCCTTTATTCGCAGTGCTGCCTTTGGGAGAGGATGGATAACATTCCTACGCTCCAGAGCTAGCAGAGGCTAGAGGAGTTGAAAGGGCATCAAACTCGTGTTCTGGAATGACGGAACTAGTCACATTACTCTGCTGGACACAAGGAATAACACAGATGGGAGCTGGTGGCTGTGCCCAGGCTTTATCTGACAGCGGGGCGGCTCACAACAAACTGGAGCCTTTAAGGAAGCTACTGGGCAGCTGCCAGCTTCACAAATGGGCTCTGACGGGAGATAAAAACACACAAACATATTTCTTCCTTTAGATGAGGGCATTTGACATTGTCAGGCCTGGTGGCAGAAGATGGAGTCTGAGGATTTATTTGTTTTTGCCCAGAAAGGTGCTGATCATTGGAGGTGCTGCTTTCTTGGCTGAGGCACTGATCTCCACCCAACTGCTCTGTCAGCCTCCAGCTCCCTGCAGAGAAGTGTCGGGGCTGAGACCTTACAGGATAAAGATACAGTCTAATTAGGTGGCATCAAAGGCAGAGTTTATGAGGCGACCCCAGACTCTGAAGGGCATGCTGAGGGCTGGAATTATTCTGGGCTTGCTCAGGCTCAGTCCCTGCAACATTAATCCCTCCAAGAGACCACATCACAGCCACGCAAAGCGGCTGCAACCGCCTCTCTCAAAGGGTCAACCAAAGGGAGCCAACGCAGTGTGGGTAATGCTTGGCCGGGAGGGACAGGTTATGGGTAGTCCTGACAAACCCCTTGTCAGCTTCCACCAGCACAGCAGTCATGTTCCTCTAGAGCTGAAGCATCAGTGGGAAAGAACCACACCCTAAATTTTCTCTGGAGTCTACTGCTGCACCTGCCTCCTTGTCCACTGGATCATAGAAGCTGGACCAGGCTCAGTAGAAAAAAAACAACAGAGTCCTGTGGCACTTTTAAAGACTAACAGATTTATTTATCGCATGAGCTTTCGTGGGAGAAAATCCCACTTCGTCAGACGCTTTGAAGATGGGAAACTCGCTCCATTGGTGACTTGCTAATAGCTGTGTTGAAACATATGAATAACAAATCACAGCTTCAAAGAGAAACTGCAGAACTCGAATTTATATGCAAATTTGACTCAGTTGCCTTGGGGTTAAACAGGGACTATGGATTTTTCTCTCATTACAACAGGTGATTTGACCTCAGCTTCCTCTATGTGCTGTTCCCCAGTGTTTGAATCCTAACATCTATTTTGATTTGCTGTTACAGCCTGACCCGATCCTATGTCACACACTCCCCTGCATTTCATTTCCTCCCATTCTGTAAGTTTCCTATCTTCAAAGCGTCTGACGAAGTGGGATTTTCTCCCACGAAAGCTCATGCGATTAATAAATCTGTTATTCTTTAAAAGTGCCCCAGGACTCTGTTGTTTTTCTACAATAGACTAACACGGCTACCCCTTTGGAATCAGGCGCAGTAGATTAATTTCTGGCTCATCCAGAGTGGCCACGACCATGCCCTGCTTTAGCCCACATTACTCTCCATGTTGAGGCTGAGGGGCAGTGCTGCAGATAACTCATGTGACGCTGGGCATTTATGGGCACAATATGTTTCATTCAGGGCTGGGGGAGGGTGGAATGTGCTATATACAACTTTTACCATTACAGCTTAAGTCCTGTGTTCACACAGGCAGTACTCTGGCAATGTGTTCCTAGTGTAAACCTGGCCTCTGCTTCTCTGGCTCCTCATGCTCCGGATTCAGTATAAGAACAGCAACAGGGGAAAGTCTGGTTCAAACAGACCGTCTAAGGTGCTACTAACTTCTTTACCAAACTGACAGTAGATCTTAATCCCATTCACAGAGTATACAGGTGTGAACGGAACTTAATCATCATTCCAGGTCACATCTAGACAGATTGTCCTTCCTGCCAAAGAATTTTTATTTTATTTTAATTGCATTCCCATGCAGACTCCTGCAGGGATATTGTGATGACTCAGGCCCAGTCTACAGTGACGGAAAAATTCGGCAGCAGTCGACCAGAGTTATACAAACTATGCGGAGTGGCTTGTGTAACTCCTGTCAAGTTCCTAAGCCCCTTGAGTGCTGCATCTTCACTGCCCTGTGCTACTTGAGCAGGTGTTTTACTAAGGCTATGTACACACTACCATTTTTAACGCGCAATAATCCTCTTCCGCATTAATTCTCCCGTGGCTGTTGTTGCGCGAGATCGCGTACACACTATGCTTGCTCTAACGGAACAAAGCCCCCCCCCTTCTGAGCGCAGTCCTCCAGGAAAGCGAAGGGGATTGTGGGTACGTATCCCAGAGTCCCCAGTATCATCTCCCGTGGTGCATTCCGCTACTGACGCTACCCAGCGGTTGCCAATAGCAACGAGCGCGAATTTCAAATTGAAGCAACCTTCTTCTCGGCACTGCCTTTTCAGAATCGACATGGATTCAGCTGTGATCTTGAATGCTGCCTTCAGCATTGTGAACACAGCCCAGATTCTGTTGCGGTTTGCCTTTGGCTATGATTCGGAGCATGACACGGATGACTCGGTCTCGGATGATGACAGCATTGAAAACCAAACGGACATTCTGATCAGTTTCGCGGACCAGCAACACAGCCTGAACCGCCGTGTTTGGTCCCGGCAGACGAGCACAGACTGGTGGGAACGAATCGTCCTTCAGCTGTGGGATGATGATCAGTGGCAACAGAACTTTAGAATGCGGAAAGCCACATTTATGGAGCTATGCCAGGAGCTTGCCCCTGCCCTTCGATGCAAGGACACGAGGATGAGACCCGCCATGACCGTGGAGAAGCGTGTGGCTATCGCACTTTGGAAACTGGCGACTCCAGACTGCTACCGCTCGGTCGCAAACCAGTTTGGGGTTGGACGCTCGACCGTTGGAGTGGCACTGTCACAAGTATGCAGAGCCATCAACCGTATTCTGCTCAGGAGGATGGTGACCCCGGGAAACGTGAGGGAGATCATCGCAGGATTTAATGAGTTGGGCTTCCCGAACTGTGGGGGTGCAATAGATGGGACTCACATCCCTATTCTCGCTCCCGACCACCTTGCCTCTGAATACATCAACAGGAAAGGATACTTTTCGATGGTTCTACAGGCACTGGTGGACCACCGTGGTCGCTTTATGGACATTAATGCTGGCTGGTCTGGAAAGGTGCACGATGCACGCATCTTTAGAAACTCTGGACTATTCAGAAGGCTACATGCTGGCACATTTTTTCCAGACGAGAAAATAATTGTGGGCGGTGTAGAGATGCCAGTGGTGATACTTGGGGACCCCGCCTACCCACTGATGCCATGGCTCATGAAGCCGTACACCGGGAAGTTGGATCCTGACAAGGAGCGTTTCAATTACCGGTTAAGTAGATGCAGAATGGTTGTGGAGTGTGCCTTTGGCCGTTTAAAAGCGCGCTGGAGAGCGCTGTATGGCAGGCTAGATCTCCACGAGGACAGGATCCCATTAGTTATTTCGGCTTGCTGTGTTCTTCACAATATATGTGAAAGCCGGGGGGAGAGATTCAGGAACTCTTGGACCACTGAGGCACAACGTCTGGAAAATGCCTACCAGCAACCAGACACGAGGGGTATCCGGGGGGCGCAGCTAAGGGCAGTTCGCATAAGGGATGCGTTAAAAACCCATTTTAGTACTGTTGGTTAAAATTGTACCTTTGAATATAGTTACTAACCATTTCCTATATGTTTCAACTGTTAAAAATTAAGCTTTAGAAATTTTGTGTTTTTCCCCTGTAAACATTCATTGAATCAAAAACCGTTAATGTTAAATTAATGAAACAAATAAAGAAAGTCTGATTAAGTTTAACAAGGATTCAACTTTATTTAATTAACATTGATCAAAACTCGGGTTTGAGGGGAGTAGGGACTAAAGGTGGGTGTAGGTGCGGGACTCAACTACATATGTTGGGGGAGGGGTTCTGTTAGGGTTACACCATGGATGTCCATGGTGGTCTAAAAACTGTCTGGGGGGGGAATGTGGCGTGGATGCACTGAAAGGCATATGAGGCTGATGATGGGGGGTGCGAGCCTGTAGCAGACCGACCATGGTCTTGAGGAGGTTGGTCTGCTCCTGCATGATGCCTATCAGGGCATCCTTCTGCTGCTCTCTCCTCGCACTGCTCTGTCTCCTGTCCTGCCTGCACTGCCTCCTCCATTGCCTTGTCTCCCTCGCAGAAGCCTCATGGAACTGCATGAGCTCCTGGAAGACGTCTTCCTTGCTCCTGCGAGGCCTCCGCCTTATCCTCCTCAGACGCTCAGCTGCAGCTGTAGACTGTCCACCGAAGGTCATTCCTGTTCAGATATGAAAAATGTAGAATGCCGCTATTGTTCTCGCCACGGTCAGGAGCAAATGATGTTGTTCTCCCCACACATTCCTTCAATACACAAGAGGGGACCTATGGGGGGGCGGTAACAGATTTCCCAAAGCTTGGTACGGGTTGCAGAGCTAGTACAACGGAGAGTTGACTATTGCCACACCAAGTTCTGATCCCGTGCCCGAGATGGCTGAAATAGAGGCAGATCTCACACTGCTTAGAGTGCCTCTGCAAGCGAGAATGCATCTCCTTCATGTTGCCGACTTCAAGCCGGGACCTTACGCTGCAGGACTGTGCGCAGCAATGTTGCCCGCAGGAGTGCTTGCGAGTCTGAAAGGAAGAGTGTCCCTGAATGGTGGAGTGCAAAGGAATGCTCTACCATGTAATCTCAAGAGAAGACTCTGGAAATATTTGGATGACGCGTTCAGTGAGTTGAAAGGGAACGACTACTTGGAAATCGAGGCATACATCGATGACCTTTTTAAGTAATGCTAGTAACACCTTTACAGTTCTGTAAGGAACAGAACTGAGGACACCGAAAACAAAAACCCCTTGCAAAAAAACCATGTCTACGCTGAGCTGTAGCACCTAGAATAGAGGACATTGCGAACGGGACTTACCAGAGCTGCCTTCTGATGATTCCTGGGTAGGCGTGGAGAAGGAATCAGTGGAGCTTGTTTCTGGCTGGGTGGAAAATAACTCCTGGCTCCCCGGGTCAGTGGCTCCGTTCTCTCCGTCCTCGTAGTCTTCTTCTTCTGATTCCTCGTCCACAATTGCCTCGTCGCCTTCTGCTTCCTTCTCTGTTTGGGGTGCAGTCTCCGAGGTGTCTACCGTGCAGTTCGGGGTGGTTGTGGGATCGCCGCCCAGGATCGCCTCCAGCTCCTTATAGTACTTGCACGTTGCTGGCGCGGAGCCAGAGCGCCGGTTAGCCTCTCTGGCTCTGTGAAATGTTATCCGCAGCTCCTTCACCTTTGCCCGGCACTGCAGGGTGTCTCGCTCGTACCCCTTTTCGGTCATGGCTTTGGATATTTGACCGAAAATGTCAAAATTCCTCCGGCTGCCACGTAACTGTGACTGCACGGCGGACTCTCCCCAGATGCCGATCAAGTCCATCACCTCTGCTGCTGTCCAGGCTGGAGCTCGTTTGCTGCGGCGCGACGACATTGCGAGCGAAGCACACAGAGGCAGCAGCACCGAACAGCGAGGCAGAAGGGAGAGTGGTGAATTCAAAAATTCGCGGGACAGAGGAGGAGGTCGGGAAAAATGACGTCACGACGATAGAGTACAGGCGGAAGTGCAGAAGGGATGGAATTTGAATTGTGGGCCATTTCCGTTATATTCACATTGCGCGATAAGCGTACACACACTGGCAATCGCGCAACAACTATTCCGCGTTAGCAGCAACCACGCTCGTTTAGGTGGTTTACATTTTGCGCAAAAAGAAGGGACTTAACGCGGAATAACTGTAAGTTGTGTGTGTACGCTCTGTTTGTTATTGCGCATTAAAGGGCTTTATCGCGCAATAACTTTGTAGTGTGTACAAGGCCTAAGTCGATTTCTGGATCAATTTAGTGTGTCTTAACTGACAGCTAAATCCATCCAGAAAAATCTCTCTGATGGAAGCAAATTTGCCACCACCCGTGTGGATGTAGCCTCAGGCTTCCGAATACCAGCCAACGTCTTCTGGCGCCATGGTCACTTTCGCTGCAAATACAGGACGTTTAGCTCCATGGTCTGGTACCAACAGAAACCGGGACCATCACCTAAGCTACTTATCTATAGCACATTCACCCAGCCCTCTGCAGTCCTATTTATTTTGCATATAAAAAACCGGTGAGAACACATGGGCATGTTATCCAGGGTTTTTAGAACCCAAAACAGTGGTAACTTAAGTGTTTCACTCCAGCCAGTGTCAAGAATAAATCAATGGGAACACAGCAGTTCCGACTGATGATGATTAATACAAGCAAGCATGCTCTTGTCTAAACTACTAATTATTAGATTTAAATGCACACACAGTTGTAAGCAATAGGTTTAGTACACCCCAAATAAATATCTAAAATTTGAGGTGGTATTGAGTAATTTGCACCAGATCATCAATGACCAGCTGCTTCCCCACCAGGGAGGAAAGTGTCAGGCAAAAGTCGCTCAGGATAGCTTCAGAGAACTGCTCCAAAGTACATTTTACCATCCAGTGTTTTTATAATTAATTTTCATAAAGCACATAAATCATTAGTGACCCTTGATAGGTCATCACTTCTCCTAACTTCAATCAGCTACTTCTCCACAAAACATGCCTAAAGATCTTAGTCATAATACGCTTCTATATAAAAGTGCCCAAACTTAAGGTCTCCATCCACTTATTTTCTTTCAATCTCAGTTCATTGACTCTTTTGTCCCATTCCAATTAACAGAAACTGCAAGCCTGCAGCTAGCATTTCACCATGCTTCCAGAATCCCTGCTTGTTCAAATTAACCATTTCCGAGGTGTTCTATTTTATTAATTCACGGTAGCTGAATGCACACAATATAGTGGCAATTAGTTCGATCAAGTTCTGGGTAACACACCCTTCAAATCCAACAAGCATTGCTACACCAAACAATTAAACACGGCAAGGCTGTTTGAAACTCTGTCCCTAAAACTACCATAAAAATTGCATTGAGAAGATGACCATCTTTAGGAAATAATTGATCCAATTTTCTGAACTACAAAGGAAGGTTTTTTTGTACTGGTTTGTATCAATGCGAGGGCCTAAATGTTGTACTGCTGCTTGTAATAATCCACAGCATCCTCAGCTGATTGTGTTTGTGAAATGGATGCCAGATTCACTACCACTGAACTGCTTTGAGACTCCAGAGGAATGGGTGGAATGAAGCCCAATAAATATATTTAGGAGCCTCTCCACATTTCTATTGGAACCAGGCTAATTGGTCAATGAATTGAAAGTGACGCATGAACTGGCTTTCACCTTGATAGAGATTCTGTCTCCTGGAGACAATCCCAGGACTTCTGGAGTTTAATGCATCACATGGTCCTTGTTAAAGTCAGAATATACAAACAAAGCATAAAGAAAGATGCAGGATGCACATCAGCCAAAAAAAATAAGGAGTGCTGAGCTTCCAGTCACAATTTGTATCTATATTTTAAAACATTTTCTCAACCTAACGTAAATCCACAGTACTGGACTCAAATCTGCAAATAAATGACCAAAGAATGTCACTGGTTCGATATTAGTCACACATGAGAGACTGCGACATTTTGCCCTTTGAAGACTGTGCCCCATGGAGGCTTACCCTGGTTTCAGAACTCTAACAACCGGATGAACTGAATCTCTGAGATCATATTCATGCAGCTGAGCTGTCCAGGGCTGGCCCATTACCTGCAAAGAGTGAAACACAACGTTTATAACCACTCAGAGCAACAGGGAAAGATTGGTCTGGCATATGCATGCAAAGAGTTTTGTCCCAAGTGCTTTGTCATATTTTTAGTTTGCAGGCACATGGGGACAGACTCTACCATGACACGATACAAGCAACTTAAGGACTGACATGCTGGTTCACAGGGGTTAAAGTAAGGTGGAACGCACCGGAACGCAGTTCCGGGGCCCCCAAATATGAGGGGCCAGAGTTCCGGGGCCCATAAAAATAAAAAAATCCGATGGAACACATGTTCCTCCCTGCCCTGGCTGCTGGCGGGTCCTATGCCCCACCATTGTTAATCACAATACTGAGTGTTATGCAGTGTTTGCTAGTGTGTGACAATAATTGCTATAGACAAACACTGTATAAAATTATAAATATTTTTATGGAGCAATAACCAATGCATGTGGTACTGAGAAGTGGTAGCAAATGCCTACCTGGGCTGGTGCCCACCCATGCATGAAGGGGGCCCAGACAATACGGGAAGAGGGCCCGGAGATTAGGAGGGTTCCGGGGCCCGTCAAATTATACTTTAACCACTGCTGGTTCAAGCCATGAATAAGTTCTTTGAAATCAATAGAGAGGAGCATAAGATAGACCAGAATCAGGCCCAACAAACATCCCCTGTAACCTGCAGAAGAGAACAGTGAATATGAAACTAATTTATTTTTATTCTTTCAGAATAAGTGCAGTGATTTTTGTTGTAGTAACTATATATATCCAAATTCCAAAGGGGTAGCCGTGTTAGTCTATTGTAGAAAGACAACAGAGTCTTGTGGCACTTTTAAAGACTAACAGATTTATTTATCGCATGAGCTTTCGTGGGAGAAAATCCCACTTCGTCAGACGCTTCAA
>ML686047.1:15914-28956 GCA_007922175.1 Pelusios castaneus
AATCTGTTAGTCTTTAAAAGTGCCACAGGACTCTGTTGTCTATATATATCCAGAATTTCCAGTGGTCCAATTTATAGGTGAAGTGCTGCCATCTGTTGGCCATAATATGAAGGTTCATTTCCATTAGCTGAACAACATGGTATATTGTAACTAACGCTTGTGGGAAGAGAGTGGGAGGTGAGGAAATAGAGGCCCCAGTGCCGTTGTTCTCAATCCCATGAAGCTGGGGGGAGACAGACCAGTTTTAGCCTATAGGCTAGCTGCATTAGTGCTGATCACTAGGTATAAATAAGGAGACAGCGGAATTAGCACTGAGGACCCATTACAAAAATGCACTTGATGTCAACAGAAAGACTCTTACTGACTTGAATGGACTTTCGATCAAGCCGAAGTCAGTCTATTCAGGGCTTACCCCATTTACTAAGTGCTTGAATAGAGCTGCACACACCTCTCTGGTCGAGGATTACACTACCTGAGTTGTGAGAAGATTTCTAGGGTACCTCTACACTTGCAAGTTAGGTCGACTTAAGGACACTTAAGTCGACCTAAAGATTTCCGCGTCCACACTGGGCTTTTATTAAGTTGACTTAAGCACTTCCTTAAGTTGACTCAATAGCAGCTTAAGTCAACTTAATAACTTCCCCTCTTTAGGTCGACTTAAGGCTTAAGTCGACTTCTTAAGTTGACTTAAAGCCAGTGTGGTCGGGGAATAGTGCTAAATCGACCATATTAAGTTCAGCTTAAAGGCAGTGTGGATGGCTATGTCTACTGTTAAGTCAACTTTTGAGTCGACTTAAAGTGCAGGCGCGATGTTCGGTGAACTTAATAAGGTCAGCTTTAAGTTGACAAAGTCAACCTTGTTAAGTCGACTTAACAGAGTCGATTTAACTTTACCAGTGTAGACACACCCCTAGCGTAACAGTGCTACTAACTGGGACCAGGGCCGGCCCTACCATATAGGTGAATTAGGCAGTTGCCTAGGAAACCAGGCTTTAAGGGGCACCAAATTAGATGGAAGGGAAGTTTTTTTTCTCTTTTTTAAAAAAAATATAAATATGTTAACTCTTATAACATGTGGGGAAGGGGGCACCAAAGTCATAGTTTGTCTAGGTTGCCAAAAACCCTTGGGCTGACCCTGCCTAGGATCTAAACAATTATGAGCTGAGAAGATTTATTCACAATCAATCTGTCAAGTGTCATTCCAGTCCATAAATTGAGGAAGCTGCCCAGGTCCCGCGGGGTTAAACTTCTCTATTTCACCCAGGTCCCCTTCCCTTTTTGTGCATGTGTATTGAGCACATGTGAGTTTTCATCTGACCCAGATTTGCTTATTCCCACCCAGGTGATATTTCCCTGCCGCTGGGAACCATTATAAATGTTCTCTGCCTGTTGTTAGAGTTTGTTCATCAGCATCCAGCCAATCAGACATATCAAGATGATTTCTCAGGCTCCACTCATCTGGCTGTTAGTGCTCTGGATCCAGGGTAAGGATCAATCCAAGAAGGAGTTGTCTGGATTTAAATGTTTATTTATTCATTATTTGCATTGCAATAGTACCAGGGAAGAGCTAATCAGAACACCTTTGTTCTAGGCACTCTACAGACACATAATGAAAAGATGGTCTGTGTCCTACAGAGATTGCAGATTGAGCCAATAAAGAGAAGGCTTACAGCTAGAAAGGCTGCTTATCAAACCATTAGTTTTATCAGAGAGAGTCATTAATGTCATAGAATGTTTGTCTTCCTAAAACTGCCAGTCACAGAAAAAAAAACCATTAGAAACCTGTGAGTCATGGAGGAAGGGACCTAAGCTCTTTCAGTCTAATCTTTATCATCATGGCCAGGTGAAGAGGTACAGGAATCAGAGAGGCTATGTCTACACTTGCACTTTTAAGTCGACTTTAACTATGCCATTGAGGACATAAAGAATACAACCATTGTATCCTTAATGGCTCATCAGTTTACTCCCTGGAACCATATCACCTGGAAAATTCCTAAAGATTAAGGAGACAATGGTTGTTCACACCCTCCGTCTAAGACATTTCTCCAGAAGGACACAAGTTAAAGTATGGATATAACATCAAATTCTTAACTTCTAATCAAAATACAATACCTAGACATAAACTATATAATCATTCCCAGCAACTTACTACCTTTCTATTGATATCAAACCTTTGGGGGGCATGCCAGGCTCCCCCTGTACCCCCCCCCCCCGGCAGGGAGGGCATTGGTGTAGTCCTGGGGTAGCCCTAAGTCGACTTAGGGCTACCGCAGGGCTACACTGGCTTAATTCGACTTTAGAAAGTCGAATTAAGCCTTAGGTCAATTAGAGAGGTGGTTTAATAAAGTCGACTTAATTTTCATTAAGTCGACTTAAGCAAGCTGCTTAAGTCGACTTAAGCAAAGTGTAGTGTAGGTGTAGGGCACATTAAGTCGACTTAAGCCAAGCTTAAGTCGACTTAATTTACAAGTGTAGACGCACCCAGAGAGATTAATGGCAGTCTTGAAATGAGCAGCGCATTATCCAGTGTGAGTGACCCTATATATAGCTATAATGTAGTAAATTACATTTTGTCACAAATTCAGGTGCCGGCGGGGACATTGTGATGACTCAGACTCCAGAAACCCTGTCAGCATTCCCAAGCGAGACAGTCACCATCAAATGCAAAGCCATTTTCAGCCTTAGGTCCTTATTCACTGACTACTTAGCCTGGTACCAGCAGAAAATGGGACAAGCTCCTAAGGTGCTTATCTATAAGGCTTCCATCCGCGCCTCTGGTATCCCCGCCCGGTTCAGCGGCTGTGGGTCTGGAACCAATTTCACTCTCACCATCAGCAGGATTGAAGCTGAAGATGCTGGAGATTATTACTGCCAGCAAGGCAAAGAAGCCCGGCTTAGTGCAGCTGCTTCACTTCTTTATAGACTCAATAACTCTAGCCCAGAAGGGCTATGTTTTGCTCAGCCTTTTGTTACCCCTCCATTCTGTCCTCCCATTGCCCTCCCACCCATATAAAGTAAATAAACAATCTCAACGAGTTTCCTGCTGGAGAAATTTTCTTACCTAGAGAAGAATTTTTACATCAGTTAGAATATGAATTTTAACACTTACTTAAAATTATTTCATTCTTTCCCTCAACTTCCCACCATGAATCTTCCTGGCTGCCTCAAATTCCTCCCATGTGCCTCAGGAGCCAAACGGAAAGATGGGCCCAGTGTTGAATGGCAGCATTGCCGTGTTTGAGAAGCAGAACTGATCTCCTGAGGGCTGGGCAGGCTGGAGAAGAAGCACATCTGAACTCAAGAGGAAGGACAATTCTCACTCTTTGGCATCACTCAGTACAGCGCACACATGGCATGAGATCCGTGGCAGGCAGCATAAGAAGTTGGGTCCTTTCCTGCTAGAGAGGAGGTAACAGCTGCCTTTGGCATTTGGGTGAGGGGAGGAAAAAATCTAGGCTAATTCAGGACATAACACCATAATGGAGGTTTAAATTAAATGTATATCCCAAATTTAAAAAAAAAAAAAAAAAAAGCAGTGAGAGAACCCCCAAAAAGCCACCATGACTAAACAGAGTAAAAAAAGCAGCCAGAGGAAAAAAAGCATCCCTTAAAAACTGGACGTCAATCCTACTGCAGAAAACAGAAAGAAGCATAAACTCTGGCAGGCCAAAAAAATTTGAAGAGCAACCAACCCAAGAGACAAAAACTAATAGTTATGTTCATCAGAAAAAGGACTCCTGCCAGCAACCAGTGGGATTACTGAATGATCCAGGTGCTAAAGGAGCACTCAAGGAAGAACATTGCAGAGAGAAAGTAAATGAATTCTTTGCATCAGTCATCTCTGCAGAGGATGTGAGGGAAATTCCCATATCTAGGCCATTCTTTTTTGATGACAAATCTGAGGAACTGTTCCAGATTGAGGAGTCAGTAGAGGAGTTTTAGGAACAAATTGATAAATTAATTAGTAATAAGTCACCAGGACCAGATAGTATTCACACAAGAGTTCTGAAGAAACTGACATTTGAAACTGCAAGACTACTGACTGTGGTATGTTACTTATTTAAATCAGCTTCTGTACCAGATCACTGGAGGATAGTTAATGTGATACCAACTTTTTTAAAAGGCTCCAGAAGTCATCCTGCCAATTATATGCTGGTAAACATAAATTCAATTCCAGGCAAATTAGTTGAAACAATAGTAAGGAATGGAATTAGCAGACACACAGATGAACACCATTTGTTGTGGGAAGAATCAACTAACTTTTGTAAAGGAAAATCATGCCTCACTAATCTATTAGAATTCATTGAGGGACTCAACAAGGATGTGGACAAGGGTGATGCAGTGGATTTAGTGTACTTACACTTTCAGAAAACCTTTGACCAAGTCCCTTAGGAAAGGTTCTTAAGCCAAGTTATGGAGAAGAGAAGAGAGGTCTGCTCCTGCATCAGTAAGTTGTTGAAAGACAGAAAGCAACTAAAGAATTTATGGTCAGTTTTTAGAACGAAGAGACACAAACAGTGGTGTCCCCCAGTGGTCTTTATAGAGACCAGCACTATTCAACATATTTATAAATGAGCTGGAGAAAGGGGTAAACAGTGAGTTGGCAAAATTTGCAGATGATATAAAATCTATCAAGATAGTTAAGTCCAAAGCAACTACAAAGACTTACTAAGGGATCTCACAAAACTGCCTAGGAAAAAGATGTCTGATGGAATTCAATGTTAGTAAATACCAAGTATATATATACATATAAATACATTAGTATATATCATTCAAACTACACATACAAATTGTAGAATGCATTACCAGGGGATGTTATGAAGACCAAAATTATAACAGGGTTCAAAACAGAACTAGATAGGTTTGTGGGGGATAGGTCCATCAGTGGCTATTATCCAAGATAATCAAGGATGAACTCCATGATCAGAGTGTCTCTAGCTTCTTTACCTGAAGCAGAGTGGATAATAGGTGATGGATCACAGGATAATTTCCTGTTCTATTCATTCCCTTTCAAGTATATGGCATTGGCCGCTGTTGGATGACAGAATACTGAGCTACATGGACCATTGGTCTGACCCCGTATGGCCATTCTTATGTTTTTATTCTGCTTCTGCTTCCTGTGATGTCCGGTGGTGGTAAATCAACTTTTCCCCCACACACAGTACCATGAACCAAAGGCTAGAGCAGCCACATTTCAGGAGGATGCTAGGAATTCTGCAATATATGATTGGTTGGAACCAAGTCACATACTTTAGTGTGTATGTTGAAGCTCCAATTTGGAGTCCAGCTTGAAACATTTAAAACCTAGGATCAGCCCTCAGTGTAGATGCTCAAGCCCTGGGTTCTCCAACCCAAGATCTGCTGATTCGACTTCCACTGACCCTGATCCTACATTTCAGATATACCCAAACACATATGTTGGAGATCCACATCTACAATGGAGCTTGCCTTGGGGGCTTTGGTTAGGTTCTTGGTAGAGAAAGAGCAACCAACCACAAAAATCATCTCTAAATATACAGATAAATTCCTCCATAGTTTGGAATTATTTCTACCTGAGATTTTGGTTCAGGCCCAATTCTTATCAAAATGCTGGAAATACAGGGCAAAGATCAACCACTCACAGGCCTGAGCTACAATTAATACTTCAAACCAGCACAGCACACACCAGTCTGGGTGTGAGTTTTGGACCAACACATCTATGCTGGTGTAAGACTTAGTGTAAATGCAATTATGCAGGCATGAAGTGCCTCTGCCACTAGAGATGGTGTGTCTCAGGAAGGTTTGCTGGACTAGCTTTGCCAGAAAATCTTTTTTAGTGTAGAAAAGGCCTAACTCACTGCGGAGAACAGACTATGCCCACATCAGCTACATGATAGTAGATGTTACAGCATTGAAGTAAAGTGGAATTGCATGATAGGCTACGAAAGGGGATGAAGACCTAAAAGAACATATACTGCTAGGGGCACAGAGACACAGAGTGTGCGTCTACACTTGTAAATTAAGTCGACTTAAGCCTGCTTACTCGACTTAATTTACTCTGCGTCTACACTACAATTTCCTTAAATCAACTGAAGCTGCTGCTTAAGTCGACAAAGAAATTTTAAGTCGACTTAAGCCAGTGTAGACATGGTTTAGCCCTAAGTCAACTTTAAGGGTCCCCAGGGCTCCCCCACTGACTTCCCTGCCAGGGTGCCTGGCACAGCCATAGCCTGGCGTGCCCACCCACAGGGCAGGACACAGCCCTGCCCACCCTGCTCCCGCACCCTGCCCCTGTCCCGCTCAGCCCTCATGTACTTTAGTACAGTGGGGAAAATGCTGAGCCCCCTGGCACTTTTAAAGGGGTGCCCCCCTCCCACCATGGACCACTCCCAGGTCCACCTATACCCTAGAAGTCTACTTGGGCATCCAGTGTGGATGCTCTAAGTCGATTTGGCAAAGTCGACTTTAAGTCGACCTAAATTTACAGTGTGGACATGCTAAGTCAACTTAGCAAAGTTGACTTATTTTGACAAGTGTAGACATAGCCAGAGATAGGACTCCTGGCCAGAAACTCCACCCAGCCTGCTTATAACTTTGGAGGCCGGGGTGAATTAAAAGGGTCAATGGCTGTTTACTGAAAGGCTCACAGAAGGAATCAAAGATCTAGATTGTGAACAAGAAGGAAGCATTGTTGGGCTCTTAAAAATGATATTTTCCCTCTGGCAGTACAAGTCTGAGTTAGGGCATGCAGAAAGCTGTTCCTACTCTTACCGTTCCTTCCTTATTGGAGCCATTTGTATATATTTGGCAATAGCATCCCTGCTTATCACAAATATATTGATTTGCTATATCATGTATAAATCTTCTCCTTTTATTTTGTTTTATAATTCCCTGTCTAGCTCAAGGGGGTGGTTTTCCAGCGAGAGTATTTACCCTTAGATCAAGATTTTGATCTTTCAATCCTTTCTTTTCATGATGATCCTTTTTCCCCTTTCTGTACCCTACTTAAATGGGACTTTTTTTATCCTACCCAGCCTGCACTTAATTCCCAACAATAATTATACATTAGTTTAGTATTATCACCTTCATTACTACCCAATACCCAAAAGGGCAAGTCTAGGAGCCTCATTCTACAGCTGATAGGCATTTCACTAGCTGCTACCATAATACACACAGCAGCCAAGTAATAAAGGCACCAAATTCAACAGCCTCTTCTTGACTTTATACTCATATCCCAGCTCCTCTGTCCACTGCGCTACATCTGCATTTAGTGCTTACCAAATGCTTGTTTTCCTCCAGGTGCAGCAAATAAGGTTGATTGACCTCTTCTGGTTCACACAAGCCCCTCAGGGCTTATGTAGGGTAGATACCCCATCTCAAGAAAGAGGTTCAAATGCCTCTACTACCTGATCCAGACAAGGGACTTGAACCTCAGTATCTCACATCCTACTTGAGTGCCCTGAGCACTTGGCTATTCTAGAATGGTGTGGTCTCTTCCTAGTTTTTTTCCCCCCCCCACAAAACCATGAAAGAGCTCAGTTTTGTTGCATTGTGGAATGGGAAAAAGTTAGATGGATAACAGAAACCTGATTCAGACAGTGATCATAGAAAAGAAATAGATTGTTTGAATTACTAGGTATCTATTGCTGCTCTGACATTTCCTTTCATCACTTTACAAGTATCCATATGTTCAGTTTACAATATAACAAGCCATTTGACTGAATTAAACATCCTCTTCTCTGCTTCTCGATAGCACAACCGGACATCAGCTTCTGGATATGGAAGGAGTTTCTTAAAAGACTAAACAGACCGTAAAACATATGAGATGGATACTGAGTTGAAGTCAATGGAGCTATGTCATTCTATACTGGCTCAGTCTCTGGCCTGCAATGCTGGAATCACAGGGTTAGAGGAGACTATGTGGGTCACAATACATGCAAATCCCTTCCCCAACCACAGGCCCTGGAGCCTATGATTCATCTACAAATAGATGCTTTGTATCTCACTGATCTTTCCCTGCTACTCTGAGCCATTATCTCTGGTGTCATTTCCCAACTAAGACCATGTCCCTTCCCGCCTTGTTCCACAGGGAGCAGGCCAGATTCAGGACCCGGTGAACAGGAATTAGTGTAGCTGTACCGCTGTGGTTCTTCTGGTGTAGATGAGGAATTGCAGCGATGGCAGAGATTCAGCTAATTAGGATCTACCCCTGCTAATTACCCATGCTTGAAGGCCCCTCCTCCTTCAGTAGAGTTTCTCTCTCAAAGAGAGCTCATAGCATTTGTATCACTGATGAGATGGCCTCTGTAAAAGTGGTATTAACCAGCAGCACAGCAAATATAACCTGCCCCCCTCGCCCTGCCTTGTGCAGCCCCCTGCACAAGGCAGGAGGGGTCCCAACCCTCCCCTCCCCATCGCTGCCCCAGGGAGGAGCATCTCTAGGGGCCAACCTCCTGGACCCCTCTGCCAGGTTGCAGGGGGGTGCTGGGCTGGCCCCTGACCAGGGCCAGATTAGAAGGGCCCCGGCCCGGAATGCCCAGTTTCAGGGCACCACGCAGCACCCCCATCCTCCCAGCACGTGGGCCAGGCTGGCAGCAGGCGGCGCTGGCTACAGCCCCTGGTGCTGGAGGAAGGAGCCATTCATCGCTGGAGTGGCAGGACCAGAGGCCGCACTCCCTCCACTGAGGAGCAGCGCCTTCCAGCACACGCTCCACCCCGGCCGGATACTGGACACCCCAGAGGGCAAGGCGGGCTGGTGTGTGGCTGCTGCTCTCCAGGGGCAGGGGCAGAGGCAGTCTTTGGCTATTGGGGGCCCTAGGCAAAGACCCATTGTGGGACCCCCTATAGACTTGCTAGGGCCCCCACGCTGTAGCCCCATCCCCTGCCAGTGGCTCCCCCACATGGCCCTAGCCTCTTGGGCCAGTTCCTTCTGCCTCCAACTGAGGCAGACGAAGCTTTTGGGGTAGGTGAAGCCGGCAGTGGGGCCCCTAGGTGTGCACCTGCTTCGCCTACCCCAAAAGCCACCTCTGTCCAGGGGCAGGACAGGGAGGGGCACTGGAGGCTGCTCCGCAGGGCAGTGGCCACACACCAGACCGCCCCACCCCATGGGTTGATCTAGCAGTCAGCATAGGGCAGGGGCTGGAAAAGGAGGAAGGACAGCCTCTGGCCCCAGCCCCCACCAGCGCTGAACAGGCCCCCGCTCCCCTCCAGCACCAGGGGCTGCAGCCACCAGCCAGGCCTGCATGGTGGAAGGATGGGGATACCAGGCAGCGCCCAGAAACTGGGCAGGCCAGGCTGGGGCCCCTCTAATCTGACCCTGGTGAGGGGCCAGCCCAGAACCCTACTGCATCCTACCAGCCACTGGCCTGGCCCCCCACATCCTCTCTCCATCCCCCCTACTCCACTGGCTAAGAACATTTATTTCAATTCCTCCCTGATAAGGTATTTTAACACACTAGCTCCTGTCCGCAGACTGTCTTTTTGAACGTGCTGATCTCACCCATGCTCCCCTCGCTTCTCTTTGTGTTGGTGGAGCAGGTGTGACTTTTCCTATCCCAGCCCAATTTGCATGTTTCACACCCAGGCAACCATCCCCTGCAGCTCTGAGCGGTTATAAACGGTCCGTGTCACTTGATACAGTTTGTTGATCAGTAACAGGTCAGTCAGACGTAGCAAGATGATCTCACAGGCTCAGCTCATCTGCCTGCTAGCGCTCTGGATCCAAGGTAAGGATCAAACCAAGAAGGAATCTCACGAATTAAAACTATTATAAGCCTCTGAAAAATTTCAAAGATCTAAAAATTTTGTATATTGACTCGGGAACTGTAAATCAGAGTTCACATCCATTTAGTTAGTAAACAACTTTTGACCAGGATTGCCACTTGTGTGTTGGTAGAGTGCCGGGGAAAATCATTTCAAACTGATGGAGGCCTTCAGACATTCAGCACAATTTAAATGAAGAATTCTCACTCATCTTCACAGATCAAGATGAGTTTATTAAAATCATTCTCTCATTTTAACCAGCGTTAAGAAAAGAGCTGGATTTTAGAAAATAACGAACAACAGGAATCTAGAATTTGACGTTAGCATCACCACCAGGTGACCCAGAAGAGTAACCGTGTAAAGATGCACAAGGGATTATTTTACAAACACATGACTGTTGAGTTAGATTGACTAGACCTGTACTTGTACTTCTGTTTATACACGGCAGACTCCAGCGGGCAGATTGTGATGACCCAGACTCCAGAATCTCTGGCAGTGTTTCCAGGTGAGACAGCCACTATCAACTGCAGGGCCAACGCAAGCATTACCGGCACTCAGACCTACTTAGCCTGGTACCAACAGAAATCCGGACAAGCTCCTCAACTCCTTATCTATTATGTTTCCACCCCTGCCACTGGGATCCCAGACCGGTTCAGCGGTAGTGGGTCTGGGACTGATTTCACACTCACAATAAACAACATTCAAGCTGAAGATGGCGGAGATTATTATTGTCAACAAGGCTATGGTTCCTCTTCCACAGTGATACAGGCCAATACAAAAACCAGCCTGTGCTGTTTTATTCAGTGTAGCAGCTGCTTCCTTAACAAAGCCACTTTTTCAGTGCAAGCGCTGCACGTTATCTGGAGACAAACTTTCATCTCCAAAGACTCAGCTCTCTAGTCTAAAGTAAAACAGAGATTAGCAGTTTGCTGTCAGAGAATTTCCTTCCCAACAGAAGGGTTTTACCTTCTCCTAAGTCTTGGTGCCATTTTTTTCTGACTTCAAATTACTTTATTCTCCTCCTAATTACTGTCCTAAAATGATAGTGTGAACCTTTCAGGCAGCCCAGAGCGTTACTGACAGCCCTCCCAGGGCAGGGAACAGAATTGATGACTTTAGCCCTGGAGTTTACAGAATTGGAAGGGGAAAATTCACTGCACACTCTAGTACATTGTTTTAACACCACGGTCGGGACCCAGTACTGGGTCACAGACCCTCAGGTACTGGATCATGGCACCCACTGCTGCTGCAGTCAAAAGATTGGAATGCATTGCTCAAAGATGTCATTGTTAGGTCATGGATGATTTTTTTTTTCAACTGGATCCCAAGGAAAAAGTTTGAAAACCACTGCTCTAGTGCTAGAAACATGGTTTGACAGGAGAAGGAACCTAGTAAGATCCAGTGACTCTCTGGCACAGAGCACTGTAGAAAAGTGCGGCCTTGGAAAAGAGAAGGCCATTTGTACCTAAAAAACATTTGGGAGAGTTTGTGGGGGGAGTCACTGGCCCACAATTGGATCTCATTTGAACCACTGTAAGGCAGGAGAAACTCCCTTGAGACAAATGGAGTTAAACCAGTATAATTAGGATTAGAATCAGGCCAAGTTACTTATTTTCTGCCATGGTAGAATTGAACCCTATATTTGTAACCATTGAGCGTCACAAAGGAGGAGGAGAGACGCTTTGTGTCCTCAGACCTGCCTGCTCTTTCCCACATGCTCTGAGCTGTTATCAATCTTCTCTCCATCATTTAAAAGGCCACCACTGAAAGGCTAAGGCGTCAGAATGGTCTCACAGGCTCAGTACAGCTGTTTGCTCATGCCATGGATCCAAGGTGAAAATGAAACCGAGAGGAAACAGGATGATTTAAAAATATATTTGGCTTTAAAGAAAAACAGAGATACAGAGCAAACCCTGATTATTCCTCACAGTTACAAACAATTTCTGGTTAACTTTGTCTCATTTAAAATTGAAAAAAAAATGAAAAAGATTTAAAGTAAGAGCCTGATCCAAAAACCAGGGACATCAGTGGGGCCCAGATCCACTAAGGGAAGCTAGTGTTACTCTTGTTCTCTCGCTTTGGCCCAATTAATATTTAATTAGTCTAGTAAAGTGGAACTTCAGCAAGAGACTAAGGAAAGACCCAGACTAAGATATCCCATAGCCCAGTGGTTAGGGCACTCAGTAGAATGGTGGCAGATCCCTGTAGAAATCCCTTCCCCTCATCCAATGGGGACTTGAACCAGGAGGTAAGCTAGATGACTCTCCAGGGAGGGTGCTCTACCCACAGCTGGTCTGGGCTTGTTTATCCTCCAGGAGGAGGGAAATTGAGGCAGAAAACCTACCTGAAGACTAGCCAGACCCGAGGTATATGCTAGATTAAACCACAATAAAGAATCATGCAAACTACAGCAGCACAAAGTGCAGATGGCAGCCCATAACCTGGACAGCCATACAGGGGTCGCACAGCTCAGACCATAGGGGTAATTGCCAGGGAGGACTTGTGTGTAGGGTGGTCTGAGACCGTGCTGCTTTTCTCTCTCCCTCTCTCTCTTTCTCATTGAGTGCTAGCAAGAATTAATGTTACTCAGCTGCTGAAGGAACCCATTGATCGGTGGTGGCAGCAGCAGACTCATGTGTTGATTTTAGACACCTTTTATAATCTGTCTTCAGTGAGCGTTGCGGAGATCAGGGGCTGTGACTGACCCTAGACTTGTACCAGGGGACCAGGATGCAGTTCACCACGGAGCTCCTTTGTATATATATCACCTTTTAAAACCAGAATCTGAACTTACACATCACTGACACCACACGGCCAACAAACTGTCCAGCGGGATGTGCTGGGAGCACCACACTTTTGAAGTTGAGGCCATATATTTTAGTTCCTGGTGTGACCGGGGCTTCCTTGGATAACTTCCTGGATGTGCAAAAATCAGGGCAAACTGCAAAACCGGGATCCAAACTCCCCAAACACCGATGGGTGGCACTTAAACCAGTCTCCCTATCAGTCACAACCAGGCTTCTGGTTCCCCACACCGGATACCAAGAATAGAAACAGCCCCTTTACTGCACTCCAGCTCCTCTGGCTCCCACCTAGCCGCACGGTCCCTAAAAGATATAGGTTCTCCTGACCCCAAAGAGCCAGCCACAGCACACAGAACAATATAGGTTTGAATCTTACCCAAAATTCCACACTGATAGCCAATCCTTTAGTATCTACAACTAGAGGTTTATTATAAAAGGAAAAGAAGCAAAGTATGAGAGATGTTAAAGGGTCAATGTGAATCACATACATACATACA